>PVJI01013837.1:0-46340 GCA_004026765.1 Micronycteris hirsuta
GTTCTTCAATGAGCAACCTAGATTCTCTGACCTTTCCTCACTCATTCCAGTCTAAGACTTCATCAGGCGTCTCCGTGGCCCTCCCCACCAGGGGCCCACAGGGCAGCGTGCCCACCACCAGTTCCAGGGAGTCCCTGCTCTTTACCCAGTACAGCTCCCGCGCTGACTAGGGTGTGGTTGGAATTTGTGCTCATGCTTCCTCTCCCACACGCCCAAGTGGAGTGCTATGTATATACTTTTCCTTATTGCATTCTACTTATTTCTAACCCACTCTTGCCATCTCCCCAGGTCATGTCAAAGTCTGATTGTGTTATACATGGTACCGATCACCCGTATGTACTAGTGACATTTTCTTCTCTTCCTACCATGACGGTGTTATTTTGAGTCAGACCCTGAAGCAAGTCCAGTAGCTTTATTTTCAATACCAGAGGCTATGTCCAGAGTCCACACAAAATGTCAGTGTGTACATGCAGAGAGGTCATGGGGTCAACTGTTTTAACAGTCAACCAATTTCATGAAACAACCACTTTTTTCATTTTTCATGGAACTGACTGGTAAGCTGCCTACAGATGCAAACTTAAAGGGAAAAACAAAGGAAAAAGTCTGGGAAAAAGCCAGCTGTCACTGAACAGAAGACTTCCACAGAATGGGGACTCACAGTAAAGGCTCTGGCTGGCCTACTGAGGTTTGTAGTTCAACGCTACAAACGGCCTCTGTGACTGTGGCGGGCACTGCTCACAAGGACCTCTTGTTGGACGCTTTATGGGAATCTCTTGTTTGTTCATTGTGGCAGTTGATCTGAATGAGAGTGTTCCATGGTGGGGCCCTTAGTACCAGTCGTATTTCCATGTCTGACAATCCGCATCTAGCAGATTCTGAGTCAGGACTCAGTTACTGTATCTTTGTCTTACATTCACATAAGCTGTGCTGTCGCGTCCGCAGAAACAAGCTGTCGTTCTGGATGAGACGACCCGAGGTGGGACACGAGGAAGGGAAGTGTTCCTTCAAGGCGCATCTCACCTGCGCCGGTAATGGTGGCAACGCTGAGTGATGTAGTGTGGTGTTCCGTTATAATACCATGTTTTATTTCCGTTTGCATAATAACTTTCTATATGCTGGTACTGCATTTTATCTATACCGGAATTTTTTTAAGAGCTGTGTCCGCCTAAAACCAAACTTCTGCACGCGCATCTCTGTCCCGCAGAAATGGAAAGCATTTCCTCGATGCTACGGCAGGGAGGCAGCGATTCCAGGAATCACTGTAACCCTCCCGTCAAAGTAATATTTTTGGGAGAGTGAAGAAAAATTCTGGCTAGGCAGAGTAAGCAGTGGCTAACTTTATTGTAAAGTTACTTATACAGAAAGGATATTACATCCAGGCAATAAAGAAAAATACCTCCTAGTTGCGGAGAGTAAAAACAGCGCTCATATAATAATGGCCAGTGGGGACCCTGAGGCTTTTCCGAATTGGGCAGTTTCAGTGATAAATGCCTTTGGAACAGGAGGGGAGTTTCTCCGGTGTCCAGCATGCCTGAGCGTCCCCACCGAAGCAGTCTGGTTCAGAGATAAGGAAATATCAAGATGCAGGGCAATGTCAATAGTGTCAATTTTTAAAGCTGAAAGGCAAGAATCCCTTCGTTTATTTCCAATTAAACCACTTCTCAATCTCACAGCAAACTGCGGGATTTAACTTGCAAGGTATTTTTTCTAATGCATTTGTCCCTTTCTTCTCACCTCTGCTCTGTCTGGCTTGGAAATTTAGCGCATGCACTCTCCGTGTGACGAGAATGTGTTTACCTTGGGCACAGTCTTGCTAATTCTCCTATGAGCTAAAAGAATTATAAATATACTTACAATATGTACTATAGGTCCACATATACAATTTCCCATGAAAAACAAATTAGAAGGACAGAAAGATAATATCCAGGATCTCTTCTAGCTCACATTTTAGCTTAAGATGCCCCAATTTTCCACAATCTCTCTGCACATGATTTTTATTGATCTTCAAGAAAAACTGACAATTACTTATGATGCTGAGGTAGAAACGCCTTCTAGAAAACAGGAAATCAATGGGAGAGCCGGAGCGCTGGGTTTACGGCTGCGTTTCTCAAACCTGACCATGGAGATGGACTTGAGCAGTAGCAGAGCCGCATTCCCTTTACAGTTTAGAGAGCACCGTGGATCCTCGGGACACAGCCCTACATACAGAGACAAACCAGAATGACTTACGACACCTTTACAATCTACAGTGGTTCCGTTTTGATGACTCTGGTTATTTGAACTACATGGTGGACCGCATTATGGTAAAGATCTCGAGGACAGAGCAACACAGAGAAATGATCTGGCAGATTAAAAACACACACACCATACACAGCACAGCAAAGGGCTACAGGTGGCAGTGATAGTTGATTCTACATGTTTAAAATGATCACCATTTCAGAAATGTTGTAACTGCTCTTTATAAGAAAATGATCTCATCAAAATGTCCTGATGTGTTGTCCATGAAACGGCTTCTAAATAAATTCACAGCTTGACTTGGAGATATCAATAGCTTATGTGCCCTTTGAATTGTCTTTAGTGTTCTTTGGAAACTTGGGGCCATACCAGGTATTTTATTTTGGATAAAACTGTCCCGGGCAAATCAACTAACGCCATAGACCTCTGTCGGCTAAGGGGCGGGGCCAACATGAACCTTCCCTCAAGCACATCTTAACGATGCTTTTCCTCTGCCTGTTGACCTGAGGTTCGACTGGTTTGTTCTAGCATATTAATAGAACCAATTAAATTTCAGTTTCAAAATGTGTTGGACATGCTATAAGTGATTAAAAATATATTTTGAAATCATGAGTTAAGTATTGGAGGTTCTTCAGGACATTTTTATAAGTACAAAGGTAAAAAATACCATAGGAATTATTTTATTAAAGATACGTATTATTTATAGCCGACAGAGTTGAGAGAGAGAGCAGTTAGTGTACAGATCATAGAGTTCACATATATTTCTGGAGGGCACGGGCTCAGAAATAAGGTTTTAGGAGGAGACAGGTTTAATTTTTCTGGATTTAAAATAGAGTGTTTAAATCTATGATATAGTGTGGTAATAAGTTGCAGGTAGGTGTAGCTGAGAGCCGCACCTGACACTTTTTATAGAGATGAGAATTTACAACAATTTTGGAAGGGAAATTGATCGGACATGATGATGATAAACATGAGCAATCTGCCAGGTAAAACTCTGTTTTCTGAATCAAACCAGCTGAGAGTCTCCGACAATGATTTGTGACCGAGCCCCATCCCGTCTGAACCCTACTTTGAACCAACCACATAAATAATGCAGGAGTGAGTGTTTAAATTATCTAGACAACCTCCCACTTGATTTTCCAGGTAGAGACTTAGCCTTATGTATTATTTATATTACTATAACATAGGCACTGCTTTGTGTAATTCAGTCCCAATAATGTACTTGATCAAATGGTTTAATTTGTCATATTTTACGAAGTTACACCAGTTTTTAAGTGAATTAAGTCAGCATCAAATACATTTCTGCAGGAGAAGGTGAGTTGTTTTCAGAATGATTTAGCCTGGATAAAAATAGCTTGGAAACTATCAGTTTAATTGAATTTCTATCTAGAACAGTGAATCAAATCATTGAACTATTTCAATAATGCCATAAAACATGTTATTTTGCTTGTTTGTCCTCATCTGATCTTGGAAATTTGCTTGTTTTAAGGATCTTTATGACAGATTGAACATAAATTTTATTTTAAACTCATTGTGTTAAGAAGGCTTATAATTTGCTACTGAGAAGTATAGGGATATAAAAGAGAGTATGTGTATTAGCATTGTATTGCTGTTATTTACAGCTTTTATTGGTAGGCAATGCTAATCCAAAATTATGCTTTCTCATTTCTGCTTTATTTAAAACCTTCCTGGGAAGTTTTCCATTCAAAGAGCACAAGAGAGGTGGTGTGAATAGATACAGACTGAGAGATTGTAAATAAAATTACGCAGGTATAATCATTAGTACAAGTATATGTATAATAATTTAACAAAGGAAGTTGGGGAGTAACATTTTTCTCAATGACTATGAAGTAACTATTAAATAGTACCTTTATTTGAAAGCTAAATTATGCATTTTTGTTTTTGAACCAGGTCATTTTGTGAAGTGAGTTATTATCTCTGCGTATCTATTTTCTTTCAGTAACTATATACTAGACAAAGGGTTTGACACTATCTTCCATAAAGAGCGAGAGAGACATGTCCCCTTCTTCTCAGAGCTCGCAGACTGGAGGTCTCCTTTAGGGTCTTCGTAGAAAGAAATTCTTTCCTGCCTCGAGACCTGCTCAAAATTCAATACATGGCCAGACCTTTTCCAGGGTGGAGAGTAGGACCAATACAATGGCACTGGTCCAGTGAAGACAGCATGAAGTATATAAAACAAAGTGGAGTCACTCGTGTCAACCAAGGTGGCTGCCAGGCAGCCATTGCACTTTGGTTCAAGAGGAAAAGTACCTAAGTCAGAGCAGAGACATCTGGCAAGGAGACCCACCTAAGATACCTGCACGTGTGATCAGAATAGCCATGTCTGCACAGTGGGACCACCCACAGGTAGACTCCTGGGGAAATTCTCTACTTGCCATCAGGGGTGCAAAGACACTTATCAAGAGACCCAGAACGGTGGAGTCCACCACTCTCAAGTGTAACAGAGGCCGGCTCTAGACCACTGCTGAGATAGCTGAACTCCACACACCAGAGTGCTGCTCCATGCCATGCTTGGCACTGGCAGCTGGAGACTGTGCCCTGCTGGATGGAGGACTTCATCTGCCCCACTGCCTACCTGGCTCCAGAGATCCTTCCTTGCAAGACAATGATGACTCCCTTGCCCCCCATGCTCTCCTGGACCTGCAGATTGAGACTCTGGGACTCGGGTTCGTTATCCCATTGATTGCTGTGTGTGTGTTATATTTCTCTTAGATGGTGTTAGAGTGTGAGTAGGATATTAATGTATGTTGATGTCCTACTTTGAGTGAACCTGCATTCAATAAAAGCTGAGTGAATAGCATAGTTACTGTGTGTGACTCTTGTCTATTCCTTGGTGCCGGACTGCTCAGAGGCCAGCTAGCCAAGGAGTTGTCCAGCTGACTTATAGGAAAGACTATATCAGGAGCAGATGGCTCGTGACAGGGTGCAAACCTTGGTTGGGGCTCATACAGGAGGCAACCAATCGATGTCTCTCTCACATCAATGTTCTCTCTCTCTCGCTCTCTCTCTCCCTTCTCTAAAATCAGCAAACGCATCCTTGGGTGAGGATTAAGAAAATAGTGTCTGGGTACTTTTCTAAGGTTATAGTCATCCATAGACTCTGAAGGAGTCAAGGTTTCCCAACTTTCAGTCACGTTTACATCTTCATTCCTGTTTATTGCTGATGATACACTATTATTTGCAGATTCATCTTTATATAGATCCAATACCAACTATAATTTAGGTCAGCGTGCATTTCATTGTAATATGCTCTTATTTGGAATTATAAGTCCAATTTACAGCATGCTTTGAAGTTCAAAAGTACCCCAAAAAATCGTGCCTGACAATTCAACTATAAAACTAATAAAATGCTCCCACCACTCCACGAGCCTCACCTAACACTTTAAAATAGCTCATTAATAATGGTTTTATTGGAAAAGATATTGAAAATGGGCCAGTGGATGAGGAAAATACTTGATGCATCATGCAACATTTCTGCTGTCTATGCTCTCTTCTAAGATGTTTTCTCTGCATAAGACATTTCCCTATTTCCCTAAGGGATGTTTATTATCAAACCAGTCAATTTACCCTGCTCAGACTAAGACATTTAATATGGAATCTGAAGTCACTAAATTGGAGAAGTCCAACCACAGTTCTTCACCAGTTCAACCTTTATTCTGAGTGCCAAAGTTATTTGCAGAGAAAAATGTTTACCCCTTATGTTGCCTCTGTAAAGCAATGCCACCAGCTTTTACATGGCCTATGAAAATCGGGCTCGCTACTCTAGGGCCGGCCTTCAGAGAAATGTGGTCCTGGTGGCCTCCTGAGGACCTGGGACACGGAGCGGCCACGGCGCCCGTCACCATGCATGGCATAGGGAGCACCGGTGTACCTCTGTTGGAAAGGTGATCCGACATTTTGCCACACTGTACATTTATATGTACAGTAATCCTATCTTGCCTTCAAATTAAGGTTTATTTTCCAAATTACAGCAGATAAAGCTAATCTAATAAAAGACTGTAAACTGTATTAGTAAAAAATTTATGTCTGTCGCGAAGTTCTGAAACAATAGAAAAGGCCGTATAGAACATTTGCATTTAATACTACCTAGCAGCCACAATTCTTCCAATATAACTCATTTTCCAAACTACAAGAAACCAGTTCACATTATAAAATATGAATGGTTTCTGTAAATAAGTGCTGTCTCCCAAGTAACGTCCATGTCTTACACGTTTTCGGAAGGACATTCTACCTGCTTTTGGATTTGATCATGTTTCTGAAAAACAACTTCCATTCACAGAACCTAGAGCTGGACAAGTGCAGCGGCACAGACAGGCCCCGACTTGCTGTGCAGCCGGCCGTGCACGTGAGGAGTTTTCAGGGGCCACAAGTCACTGTCATCAAACAGCTTTCTTTGGAGTACCTCCTGTGTCCACAGCACTGATATACATGTTGGGGTATTTATGGGGCAGTATCAAAGATACAGAACCTGTTTCTAATTCAGCTATTGAGTAAAAAAAGTGATACTAATTTGAGAAAATTTGATGACTATGCAATACATGTAAAGGGTCCCTACTATAAATTTCAATATAATTTCTGGTAATCACAGTTTGACAAAAGCAAGAAGTTTTGGAAACACAGAGTGCTCTTCTCAAACACAGAGTCCAAAACTCTAACAGAGTATGCCTACTGACCTGCTAAATATCATACTGTTCACTCAGAATAACTCCTGTCCAAAAATTCACCAGTGCCCTCAACTGTCCATTTTTCCAAATCCACATTTCCAAGATTGTGTTTTTGAAACATTTAAGAAAAGGCCTGTTGGGGGTGGGGGGAAGTGATATATTCAAGTAATTTTGCAAAATGCTGCCTGCTGAACTACTTTCTTGGAATTCCACAATGCATTGCGGCTTAATCAGAATTCTGAGAAGTCCTGCACAGAAAGGTCCTGCTTGGATCTGTCTCACTCAGCATTTCCCAAACTTAATTAAACATGAAACAGCCCCCCACCCCCAACTCCATGTGCCATTTACTAACATCCCAATAAACTTCAGCTTTGGAACCTGGGCTGGATACATTGCTGAAAGTATTACTGTAACTGTGAAATCTTTTACTGTGCTGGGTAGAAATTATGCAATACCCTGCTATGGCTGTTGGTTTACAAAATGACAAGCACAAATATATATAATGTGATTTCGCTGTAGTTCTGAACACATACTTACACACACATCTGCCTTTTCCAAGGTGGACTACCATGCCTTTGCTCAAAATTTTTACATGGAAAATAATGTAACGCAAGAGATTTCGAATTAAGAATGAACTTCATTTACAAAAGCTACACAGGTTAAGAGACAATAATACGAAGTAACAATACATTCATTTTAGTCTTATTCTTAATTCCTCTATTCAAAAGGGATTTTTAGCAGGAAAGTGCTTCTTTGAAACATAATTCTTGTCAACACCATTAATATTTATTGAACTGCTTGCTTTTATGTGACATTTTATGCCACTCTTTGATATATAGTTTTTTTTTTTCAAGTAGACTTCATTTCCTTGTGCAGTTTTAGGTTCACAGCAAAAGTGAGCAGAAGCAGCAGTGAGCTCCCGTGCACCCCCGCCCTAAGTGTGCACAGCCTCCTCCAGCACCAGCACGCCCTGTCCGAGCCGGGGGCAAGGGCAACGTGCTGCACCCCAGCAGCCTCAGGTTCTACTTCTATCAAAGGAGGATCATGGCCGCCGGGTAATTCACTCTGAAGATTGGTTACATTATATTCAAAGTACCCAGCACGGTCCCTGGCACATAAAAGAGGAAATGAGTACTAGGACCTGCAATGTATGTGAAATCACTGTTGCATGCTGTTGGCAAAATACCTCAGCGCCTGGTGCTCCACACACATAATTTTGTTTCCTGCTATGGCCTCTTGTGCCCACGTATCCTGTATCCTGTATCCTGCTAGAGCCTCTCATGTATACTGTATACTGTTGTGGAAATAAAATGTAATTAGAACTAATCATTATGATAACACCTTCTACTAACTGCTAGAATATCCTTTCCTTTAATCTGAGTAGTCTTTTCATACAGTATGACGGGAGAGGAGAAAGTTGCATGTGATTCATCACAGGATCTTGGTTAACTTCACTAAGCTCAGCCTCCTTGTATAATAAAGAAATGTATTACCACTCTCCTCACAGAATTAGGTTTAAGTTAGATGATATTTGAACAATCTTTAGCAAAGTGCTTGGATAGTAGGAGGTACTCAAAAAAGATTAATTTTCTTCTTTTTGTCTCAGAAACTAGGGTGAGCACCATATACAGAAATAACATACAAAGCGAATCTTGTCTTTTTAGAGTACATAACATGTATGCAATCTCAGTTAAAAGTCACAGCAGATTTTGTATTACTGTTTACTTCACAGGAAGAGACAGGAAGGCTGAGAGGGGACAAGATACATGCTCAAGGGGGGAGGGGGCCTGCAATCCCATGGGTGGTTTTGTCACAGTACAAGCCCCGGGGACAGACCCCCGCAGGGCTGTAGTAGTAGAAATGCCCAGAACACCGGCTGTGTGTTCTCCACGGGCAAACATTGTGACCAACTCCCTAGAGAGGACAGAGATTCCAGCGCACTGTCGAAAGAATCTGCTTTGGAATTCTGCAACTTAAGTTAGAACCTAAGAAGTTTGAAGGGATATCATTTCCTTAAGAAAATCAAAAAAGGAAAATCCTATTCCATCTTGGGGTACAGTCCTTCCCATGTATCAGAACATAAGTCCCCAGTGTCCATTGAGTCAGGCCTGTCCCCACTCCTGTCTGAGCCACCAGAGCTCATCAGAGGGAAATGCTATTAATGTGGATCCTGGTGCAGGCCCGCTGCTATTTCAAGGAAAGCAAACGTGCAAAAGGTAGTTTCCTACCTGTGAGTAACCAACTTTCTGGGGAATGGGACAAACCGCGGCTACCCAACTGCCGTGCTGTGGCCTTCCGTGGGCACGAGAAGCCAAAGCAGGAAACAAAATAATGTGCGTTGAGCATGGGGCGCTAAGGTGTTTTGCCTAATTTCCTTTATTTTATTTTTCTACTGACTCTGATGAAGAAAAGGAGAGTCGGATGAAAAACCTTGCCCCACACCACACCACTTACACACCGTTCAGCAAGAAGTAGCTGGGGGTCTGTTTGCCCCCGAGGCCGCAGCGCCCCCCAGGGGCGGGTGAGGCGGGGGCAGCAGGAAGCCCAGCCAGGCTCCTCCGCTCACCGGGGCTGGCAAACGCAGCTTGGGCTGGGCAAGCTCTGATGGAATAACGGCGATGGCAGGCTCTGGCTGCGGGATACGTGCGTAATGCACGGACCAATTAATTCACAACGAACTTCAGCAACAGCCGTCCTCGTCCTAACCATGGAAGGCACGTTGACTATGATGTTTGGAAAATACGAAGTCATTTGTTAAGGGGTCTGATTTGCTCCTGCAAACACTAGAGCCCTCCACCGCTTTCTAATTCTAACCATTTTCTTTCATGGAGAACATGACCTACCGTGTTGGTAGATCGTTTTCTATAAATTATGTACAACACAAGTAGCAATGTGTAATACCACTCCTTAAATAAATATGCATTATTTATCGTGTCACAGGTGAAGTATTGAAAGAAATGATATAATTTGCCGAGAATCCTATTTTGAAAATAACTTGTCCAGAAGTTGAACCTGTGCAATGCAGACTTTTTCTGCTGTTTAGATTTTTTTAGTAATAAATGTGTGCTATAATAAAATATTTCAAATAAACACTGCATTATTAATGCACCTTGTACCTGCCCCAGGGCAGCCCAGGCATAAATGGTTCATTTAAATTCCGGGCTCTTCCTGCAGCGCACACACAGGGCTTCAACGGGGCGCTCAGGAAGGACTGAAGCTTTGTTATTTCCCTTTGCACACAAACGCTACAATGGCAGCGTGGACCTACGGTGCTTCCTGGTCTACAACCAAGTACAAATCTCTTTCCTGTTACTTCCATGCCAGGTGGCTATGGTAAAACTAGTATTATTTAGCATTGCTAGTCTTTTCCAAAGAAAATGCACATAGGTGAATTTCTTCTCCAGTTCCCTAAGATTCCTTGTTTTTTGTTTTGTTTTGGTTTTTGTTTGTTTCCTATCTTTCACTGGATTGAAAACAATCCATTTTAAATGGCGACAAAATGCACAGGGCTTAAATTGTATTACTAGGTCATTTCCAGGCCAAGAGCATTAACATAGCAGTGTCATGTTCTGCTATGAGACATTAATAATCTGGAATCACCAGAGAAGAAAACGGGAAAACAAACTGGTCACTCCTAGCAATTACCTTTTACCACAACAGACGAAGGGACAGGCACTGTGGCGGCTTTCCCATTTCTCAAGTTCATATATTGCATTATGTAGTTTCCATTAAATGTTACCTAGAAGTTAATTAAAAATTATGAAATGGCAGTCAGTCCAAAGTACTAATCAATACTTGCAATCCATTTACCTTAAGTGTGGGAATCAATTTCTAGAAGTCGTATTATAAGCTGTTTATCTTCCACATTTTTCTGGGTAAGATACATTTTTGGATAATCTATGAAAAGCAAATTTCATGTCTAAAATTAGAAATTGTAACTTGCCTTTTAGCAGAATAATCGTAAAATGATTTTTATGAACAGCTTTCTAATAAAGCCATCTTTCAGGTTCTCATTATGCGGGCTATCGGTGTGCTGCACTGTGTCGAAATGTAATACTTCAGCAGGCGGAGACAGACTGGAGTTCTCGCTAGAGCTCCTGTCAAACAAGCATTTCACCACAGTCATAACATCCTTAAACAGGGTGGGCTTCATTTGTGGACTCCAACGTCAAGGTCAGACGGATTCACTGAACAGGTGTCCAGGTGTGCCAGGCGCTGGACAGACATCTGCCCAGGTACGCAGGTCAGTAATGGGGCTGAAGGAATCAGACCTCGTGGAGAGGCTCCCCACCTGCTGATAGGCTGGGGCTGCCTGGCCTCGCTGAATGGAGTCTCCAGTCTGAACGGGGCACTTTGGGAAACTAAGCAGGAAGGAAAAAGGGGATGGCAGAGAAATGGGAAAAAAGGGTAAAACCACCTATTTACAAAAAACAAAACTAATCCTAACCCTACTTCTCCAGGATTCCTGGGAAGGCCCTATTCCAAACTTACCCCTTCAAGGATGTTATGTCTTAGGGACAGACTTTGTATCCCCTTAAAAAACAGGACACTTAGAACAGCCATGTGGAGCACATGACATCTGGAGCTACATAGCCTGGGTACCACTCCCAAGAAATTATGTAACGTGGGAACTTTGACAAGTCACTTAACCTCTCTGCGGACCCCGTCACCACGTGAAGGTGGGTGGTGATTACAGTGTCTCTGAGGGTGAGGGCGAGATTAAACCCACTAGTGTGGCAAGCGCTGACACCAGCGTCCACCATTGGGCAGGTCTTTAGTAAAACTTAGCTGTTACTATCAAACGTTCTTGGCAATTCGGGGCAATTAAGCCTTTGCTGCTTAAATGGGGTTAGATTTTTACTAGCAAAATATTTCTCAGATATCCTCTTTACTCCTGACAATGCTGTAAATTGTGAGGAAGCTTCAATCACTCTTTACTGGGTTATTATTGGTGGTATTTTGAGCAGAGCACTTCATTAGGCAATGGAGAATGTTTTCTTCCAGTCTTCCCTCCCTCCCTCTCCTCCCTTCCTATTTATCTATCATCTATCTGCCAATCATCAACCTATCATCTATGATTATGTCCCCAAGGTCTTGCTATCAAGGAGATGAGGCAAAATGAAAAGATACCAGGCTATTAAAATGTAAGTCAAGTGTAACTTGGTGATATTATAAAGTCCTTGCGTGAGAGTCCGAAGGGTAGAGGCAAAACAGGAAATTCCAGGAAGGAACAGCAAGCACAAAGGCTAACAGCAGGAATTGTGGTGGGTTGAACTGTGGGCTCCTCAAAAATCTGTATGTTGACATTCTAACCACCAGTACCTCTGAAAGCAACCTTATTTTCAAATAGGGTTGTTGCAAATATAATCAGTTAAGATGTGGCTATACTGATGTGATATCTGAGCATCTACTACACGCCAGGCACTGTTTTAGACAGCTCTACATGGGGCTCAACACGAGACTACCATACGGCTAAAAATTCCTGCCTTGTGGTGATTGTGTTACAGTGCACACTCTCGCACACATGCATACACACTCCCCTCCATGGAAATATCCCTTCATTTGAAATATCGAGGACACTCTATATAAAACCAACAAAAGGAAAGTTGCCCTTGTAGGAGGTGTAAGTCATGAGTTTAAACAGGGGATGACTGGTTACTATTTAAGCTGCGCATCTGACCTCAGTGCCTCAGTGACAGGTCCTCAGCCACTTCCTGGATTTCTAGAGCTTTCTCTGAAGAGGATGGTTTGTGAGCCCTTGTCATAAACTGATGGCAGTGGTGGTAGATTCTTGAAGACAGGAATGACGTGATAAAGAGAGTATTTTTTTTTAAATGTTGAATAGTGTGCTGTTACTTATTCATGTAACCACGTAACTTTTTTTTTAACTTTTTTTTTAAGATTTTTATTTTTATTTATTTTTAGAGAGAGGGGAAGAGAGGGAGAAAGAAGAGGGAGAGAAACAGCAATGTATGGTTGCCTCTCACATGGCCCTCACGGGGACCTGGCCTGCAACCCAGGCATGTGCCCTGACTGGGAATCGAACTGGGACCGCTGGGTTCCCAGCCCGCGCTCAATCCACTGAGCTACACCAGCCAGGGAAAGAGAGTATTTTAGAAGTACTCTTTGGTGTTGATATTCAGGGTAGAAATGAATGAAAAGAGATTAAGGAAAGAACCAAAGGAGGCCGAGGGAAGGACTTAATGGGTGGATACCATGGCAGCGATGTCCTGGGGAAGGCACAGGGACATACAATGGGGGCATTCCCAGTGAGACTGAGGAAGGAGACCACAGGATTTAGGAAGAAACACACTTCCAAGAATTTATCCGTTACATCCAATACTGTGCAAAGATGCATGTGGAAGAGTATACATTACAGCACTGTTTGTGCCAATAAAAACTTTAGCATTTATCAAAATAAAATGTTATGGCTGTATCTATACAGTGGAAATTATTTAGTTATGAAAAAGAATGAGGGAGGTATTTTTCTCTGTGCTGGTGGGGAAGGGCTCTTTATTGTTTCACCACAATAAGCAATGTATATAAGTATTGTGACAAGCCTCACTATAATTTCAATTAAATCCAACAGTGAAAAACCATTGAGAGTTTGCAGAAGTTACTGCTTAGAACAGAACTGTTCACGACTGTGACAGCCAATAGTAGGCACAAGCTTTTTTTTTTTTTTAAAGAACGTATATATGCCATTTTAAAAGTATGACTGTATCTTGTAGCATACAATGTGCTCCCATGCTTTTGGCCCAAACTTCCAGGAAAAAAAATTTTGTTTTAATTTTTAATCTGTTTATTATTTATATTTAGAACAAACTGATTATTGTATTCCAGGATATTATTTTGAATACAGGTATCTTTATTGCTTTCCAGAGCAATACTTTTAATACATAAGCATAAATAAAAGAATTAAAAACATTTATGTAGATACGGAATTAGTACTACCCGTGTATCATGTACATCCTTAATTTTCCCTAAAAAATTTGGGCAAAAGAGTGCACATTATATACAGCAAAATACGGTAATTCATTATTTTTCCAGGTATGTACCATACTATTTATTTACATACTTTTAACTTTTTACTGAAATATATATGCATATGAAGTTAAATAAACCTTTTCATATCTTATATTTCTTTCTTTAACATTTATTTTATTTTATTACTATTACCAAAATTAAAGGAGGATGTTTACAAATTATCTCCCATGTCTCTGTGCAGAAGAGAGTGTGTGTGTGTATAAAACGATTCCATCTACTAACAAACAAACATGTACCTGCAATAAATATGCTCATATTTTATGTATAAGTGGACACAGAGTATTTGCGTTGGTCCTTGAATATGAATGGAGCATTTCGGAAGGATGCACTACAATATGTTTCTCTCAGGGAATGAGATTAGGAGAAAAAGAAAAGGAAGCTTTTCGTTTTCTTTGTCTATCTTCCATTCCATTTGCATTTTAAATGATATTTATATATTATTCCTGGTAACAGTTTAAAGACTAGTTTAATTTTAAGAAAAAACGACCGAACACTCAACACTCACGCTCTAGGACGTGCTCAGCATTTACAGAGGCAGTGCTGGGGTGCCCGAGAGTGTGGGTCCTGATGCTCTCTGATGACTCTGGAAGCCGGCGTGGCTGAGCTCTAGAATGTGAGTGAGCGACGCTGCCCCCCACCTGAGCCCCCTTTTCTACTTCACTGAAATAGGAATAAGAGTAACACCTGCCTCAGAACTGACGCAAGGATGAAATGAGTTCATCGCGCTCAGATACTTGGAACAGTACTGGCACTTTAATGTTCCCCACTAGTGAGATTAATATCTCACTTTAAAAAGAGGAAAATGTAATCGCTAAGTTCCTTGGGAGAGCAGAAGAATTAAAGGAGTTGACGAACAGCCTGGAGATCAAGCAGCATTCGTCCCCTCCAGGGCTCTTCCTGCTCCTCCAGCGGAAGCCTGAGGACTGAGAGTCAAGGTGAGCGAAGCGGATGGGCCGGCGCAGGCTGCAGAATGGAAGGGGTAGCACCAGGCAGAGGGCGCTGCCGACCGGCGGACGGCCGAGTCTCGCAAGCAGGCTGGGAACGAGGGGCAGACACTGGAATGCAGGTCTTTGGCTGTTGAAGCCCAGTACAGACAAGGCGTGGCCCGTGTAGAATTCGAATAACGAACTTGAAAGTTCATAGAGACATCTATTATCTGATAGTGGATATCTAAGAAGACATGTTAGTTCTAAACACTTTTGACATGTTAATTCATTTAAGCTTCACAACAATAATCTTCTATATTAGGTACTATTATTATCCCTATTAAAAGATGAGGAAAATGCCCAGGTGGTTCCGCTCTACAACCTCTTAGCCACGACAGTAAGTTACTTCTGAGAAATGATGAAGAACTATATGTTCAAAAAATCCTTAATGCTATCACCTGCACTGACAACTAAAGTGTTCGAGGCCAATGACAGAGGGAAGAATAAGAAGAGAAACGTAAACTCATCCGGAAAGACAAAACGGAGTTGCTAGGGGTGCGGAAGGTGGCGGCATCGATGACGAAAAGGGGCCGCACGGAAACCAGACACTGAGCGCCGAGGAAGGCCTGCCGGCCGATGCCCAGGAAGCAGTGAGCCGTGTCCACTGAGGAGGAGTGGACTCTCCCTCGCATGTTTCTTTCCATTGCTCGTTGCCCACCCCAGTGGGGGATGTGGGAGTCCAACCTCACTCTGAAGATGTGTTCCCTTAATTTGGAAGGATGTTCTCCCCCTCCTTGCTTGCTGGACTTGCACAGCACTTGTAAGGCTAAGATAAAAAGTTATGCGTCGTGAAACCTTTCTCAACACTTTCATTCAGAGCTAGAATTAATTTTGCCTCACTTTATCTTGCCTAGACTCTATTTTATAATGCTTCCCCTAAAAACAGTAAGCTCATCAATGAAAATGGGCATAAGGGACTTGAGGTGTCCTGGAAAGATTACAGATAGAAAAGGAGAGAGGAGGATTCTGATTTGAAGAAAAAAGGAGATAGTCTTGAATTATTTATGATATAATTTTGATAAATTTTTAACATTGTCACATTAGAATGCTTAATTTCCCCAAATCCACGTGTACTTGGGGAAAGTCAAGCAGTTGCTGCTGTTTTATAATAGGCTAGGAAACACGCAGGACGCAGGAGGGGGCAGATCCACTTCTACCAGCCAATGGCTGTGAAGATGGTTAGACTAGGAGCAAGAGCGAAGGACCGGAAGCCACTCAGGGACAGGGAAAGGAAGCCTTCCATATGGAACGTTGTCCAGTCCCCTGGAAAAATGTTCTTGAAGCAGAGCATTTGTTTGACTGGGTCATCGGTGACCGGTTTTCTGATCCAAGTGAAAAAAAACTGAAATGATTTTACTTATTAGAAATTGGTCTAGTATAACATAAAAATGGAAGGCAGGAAACCAAACTATCCCTGCCAGTCAATTTATTAGTAGTATGCAGGTTTGAGGCTCAGAATATAGTTGACCTTGAATTCGATTACACTTTTTAATCTTCATCTTTAATTAGTCAATGACCATTTACTACCAATACTGTTTGGCAGTGGTTGGAGCATTTTATCCTCCTTTTCTACCCTATCTGTGTTAATAGGAACTAGGAGAGGAGAGGGTAAAAGAGTAACTCTAGGGGAAAGAAAGCCTCTAAGAATAAATTGGGCAGATTCGATGTGTAAGACCATTCAAGAAGAAGACTATAAAGCACTTAGTTGTTTATTGTTCGGGGACTCACTCCAGTCCTTTCATTATGCAGCTGACGTGAGACATATACGGATCTTTTTTTTACATCTTCATAATACTAAAGTTATTTGGTAGGGAGCATACATTAACACCATGACACGACGCCCTAATAAAAGAACAGTCTCGGGTCTATGCCCAGGCCAAGGTCAGGAAGGGAGCTCTATGCTCAGATTCCCGGGATGCCAGTATTCAAGGGAAAGGGTGGAGGGGTTGTTGGTTCAAATGCTGTACATAGCAGTGAAAAATAAGCTGCTGAAGAGTCAGCTTCCTGGGCCAGGGTACAGAGCTCTGAGCAGATTCGGGGGTGTCAGTGACTGAGTTTGTGACTTTGGGGTAGGACTGATGCCCCACTTTCCCATGAACCTGACTGGAGGTGCCTTCCGCACACAGGCGATCTGCTAGCCCCACCCTCAGGATCCCAGGGCTCTGCCCTGCTGAGGTGTGACTTCTAGCAGAATCTGTGACAGACCGAGTGGCATTGTTCTCGGACATGGGCCATTTTCCCCTCACACGCCCAACTGGTGCAGAGTCTCGCCTTCATACAACTGAATCTTGGTCTGTTTGGGTCTGATAAACACTGCAGGCATCACCCGATGACTCCTTGAGGCCCCGCCCAACCACAAAGGTGTGCGAGCAACTGGTGGGTGGCAGCTGGACTTGGTATACCCTGAGACATTTGCTGAGTGGCCTCAGACCCCGTAATCTTGAGAAAGAACGAAGTTGGAGGAATTACATACCTGATATCAAACTATACTATAAGGCCAAAGTAATCAAAACAGCAAGGTACTGGTTTAAAAACAGGCATATAGCTCAATGAAACAGAACAGAGAGCCCAGAAATAAACCTACACCTTTATGGTCACTTAATATTTGACAAAGGAGGCAAGAACATAGAGTGGGGTAAGATAGTCTAGTCTAAATGGTGTTCAGAATATTGGACAGATATCTGTAAAAAATAAAACAAGATCACATTTTTACAACATACAAAGCAATAAACTCAATGAATTAAGGACTCAAATGTTAGACCTGAAAACGAGAAGAAAACATAGGCAGTAAAATCTCGGATATTTTTCGTAGTAATATTATTTCTGATTTATCTCCTTGGGCAAGGGAAATAGAAGGAAAAAATAACAAATGGGATTATATCAAACTAAAAAGGTTTTGCATAGCAAAGGAAACCATTAACAAAATGAGAAGTCAACCTTTTGAATGGAAGAACATATTCACCAATGATACATCTGATAAGGGGTTAATACTCAGTATTTATAAACTTATGCAACTTAACACCGAAGAAACAAACAACTCAATTAAAACATGGGCAAAGGACCTGAATAGACACTTCTCCAAACAGAACACACAGATGGTCAATAGACATAAGAAAAGATGCTCAACATCACTATTCATCAGCAAAATGCAAATTAAAACCACAATGAGATACCACCTCACACCTGTCAGAATGGCTATCATCAATAAATCAACAGACAATAAGTGTTGGGAGGATGTGGGGAAAAAGGAGCCCTCATGTGCTGTTTTTGCAGATTGGTGCAGCCACTGTGGAAAGCAGTATAAAATTATATCAAAAAATTAAAAATGGGTCTGCCTTATGACCCAGTGATCCCACTTCTGGGTATCTATTCCAAGAACCCCAAAACACTGATTCAAAGGAAAAATGCACCCCTACGTTCATAGCAGCATTATTTATAGTTGCCAAGGTTTGGAAGCAGCCAGAGTGCCCACCAGTAGATGAGTGGATAAAAATATGTGGTATATTTACACAATGGAATACTACTCAGCTGCAAAACAGAATGAGATCTTACCCTTTGCATCAGCCTGGATGGACCTAAAGAGCATCATGCTGAGTGACATAAGTCAGAGAAAAACAGATACTATATGATCTCACTCAAATGTGGAGTCTAATAGGCAAAATAAACTAACAAACAAAACAGAACCAGACTCAGACACAGAGAACAGACTGGCAGGTGTCAGAATCGTGAAATGGGGAAGTGGGGCTGGGTGAAAAGAAAACAAACAAACAAACAAACAAACAAACAAACTCACAGACTCTGACACCAGTGTGGTGACTGCCAGAGGAAATGGAGTGAGAGGAGGTAACAGTGGGTCAAGGGGGGCTACATGGTGACAGAAGGAGACGGGACCTGGGGTGGCGAACACACAACTCAATACACAGATGATGTGTTATAGACTTGTACACCTGAAACCTATATTTTATTAACTAATATTACCTCAGTGAAGTCAAAGAAACTTAAAGAAATGAAAAAAAGAAGGAAAAAATAATACATTCATTGCAGAACACATTTATTAATTAAAGTAATAAATGCAGTCAACAGAAACAATCTACGTACATTGAGGTATGAAAGCCTATGGGTTTTTCAGGTTTTCAAAAACAAACGAAGACTGCTCAGTCATTTTAGCCCACTGACACTAGGTATCATGCAAACTCAGAATTAAATGAAATATCGGCAAACTCACAACTTTATTTAGCTTTACATCTATAGCTGAGGTAAAATAATTTAGCATTTATAATCCAGAGTGGGTTAAATCTCCACTTGAATTTTGAAATTAACATACTCTATCAGAAAAAATTAAAGCTAACCAACATAGCAAATGAACTGTCGTCCTGTGACTTTCTTTGCCGTCCGGGCCACCACATTTCTAGGACATCCAGAAAACCTGTGGGGACAGCCTCTGTAAAAGGAAGTGGTATTGCTGCCTGAACATGATCAAAGCAGAGTCTGTGGTCTCGAACACCAACAATTCGATAGAGCCGAGTTCAGGAACTGAAAAGCAGAATTCGAGTTTTCACAAACTACCACTCCTCATGTGACTGCCAAATGGATGCACGTTGGACCTTTGAAAGGCCTCCTCTGGGAGGAGAAAATGGCAGAAGAACGAGGGAAAACCCTACTTAATATTTTATGGACTTATTAAAAGAAAGTCTCTCCTTTCATTAACTGTGGAAAAAACCCTCCATTAATATAGAAACTGCAGCAACCAGCTGGAGGGGACCAGATAACTGCACCTCCCAGGACGATGATGTCGACATATCAGCAATCGGTTTTCTGAATTTTAATGATACTGTTCAAACAGGGCTCATGGCTCAGCAGGGGCCAGTAAAACTTCACACTATCTCTTTAAGAACGCCTGTCTCCTTGGTGCATGTTTTGATTAGAGTTCTGCTCTAGATTCGTCCAAAGACTGACTTACCCCAAACTCTTAGCGAAGCGGCCTTCAAAAAGTAAGGGGAAAAGGGAGTTCTGTACAGAAATTAAAATGGGATTTTTTCAAGTTCTGTTATGTTGAATAATTTCTCAACTTACTGTGGAAAGATTTTGTGAACAGACAACTTCCCAAAGATTGTCAGCTGGAAAGCTTGTGTGTCCACGAGCCGCTTGGGTCATTTAAAATAAGGAGACTGACTCATGGCTTTCACATTGGATGTACTCATGCTAAAGAGCCAGCTCACAGGAATGTGTGGATTTTAAAGTGCACGGTAAGACCAAGGGGGAAAAGAACCGTCCCCACACATTTTAAAATCCATCTTAGATAATTAATTGTTTTCGTCACTACACGGTGGACATAAGATTTTGCTTACAACATTTTAAAATCACTTATGTTTAAATGTGTTGACAATTTATCATTGCTCCTTACATTCACTTGCATAGGTTCGGGTCCACACTTAACTTCTTTCTTTCTAAAGACTAGGACATACAGCACATGCTTTCAGAAGCTTGTTGCCCTCTAACTTGGTAAATAAATATTTGTGTTGACGTTTGAATACAAAGAAAGATAAAAGAGAGATCAAATTTAATCCTTAGAAATACAGACTTTTAAGATTTCTGAGCTGATAAAAGATTTCTGAATATTAGCTTTTATATCAGTTGCTATAAATTAATCCATCCACAATGCCTCAACAGGTACAAAACATATTGAATGAGGGATTTTTCCAGTAATGTAAGAGGCACCAAGCAGATGTGCTTTGTACCAAATGATTTCATATTTCAATGTGACAAAATAGATGAGCCACATAAAGCCTAATTTCAGTTGCAAATTGCAAGCTGGAATAAGTTCCAGAATAGTAAACAATTAGCTGCTTTATTTTCTTTTTAATAAGACTAAATTACCAGATAATATCTACTGGCATCAACTTGGCTAATAAAAATCTGTTTAATAGGATTTGCCATTTTTCCAATTGCGATCATGATCAGCTTTGCATTTTGATTATCTCTAAACTTTGCCTCAATTTTCTCATAGAACGGCTCTCAGTGGTAATTGCTTTAACATTTATTCCAGGTCAAGTGGTTAAGTATGAATAATGATCTGTCAAAAATGTACAGTAATGCCGTCAGTAGAGCAATTACCATTTAGCTGGAGATTATCATGGCAAAGAGCACATTAACTGGGCACAATAAACAGAACAACAGAGGAAAAGGGGGCAAAGGGACTGACTGTTTGCAAAACCTGTGTGTGTTGTCTATGTTCCTGACAGATATTAATTGTCCTTCAAGACCAATTAACCAAACCCCCACAATGGTCTTCCCAGTACAGAGCGAATTAGGAACTTTTCATTACTGATAAAAGAAAAGAAACTGTTTACACAGCCTACACTTAATACTCCCCCAAAGCTTGTCTCTCTACATCTGCTGCAATGGTGCTTATTTCTGCGCTTTCTCGTTTCTCCTAGGAAGGCCCACCACGGGGTGGTATTAGTTGTCTATGGTAGCGAAGCACAGATTAAATTAATGCTAATGGGAGTTGACAATACCTGCTCTTGCTGTCAATATTACTACAAAGCCCCAATTTTTCAAAGTGTCTTTCTGGAGAAGCAGTGATGAATAAGGCTGTAACTTACTACAGTGCGACTTGAGGGGGAAAGGTGGTAAAAGGGAAATACAGTGTTTACCCAATCAGTCCAGCATGGTTTAGTTGCAACCCCCTTAATATCTGGGGCGAAGGGGGGCCTTCAAACCCATCTTCAAGAGCAGATGAAAAACAGCTTTTGCTTAGACATAACTCTGCAGCTCGCTAACACGTCAGCACCCTTCTTGAGTAACTTTCGTGGAGTTCACAAACAGGCAGCTGTCAGATGTACCTTCTACTTTCACTGACTTACGTGAAGTCAAAAGAAATATGCTCAGATTTTAATTGTGATGGAAGTGAACTCAGCAAAGTGGCCACAGGTCACCAGAAACAGTTGGTGTTTACTCCTTCGCTCAGGAAATGGTTCTCTGATCCTGGCCTGTGTGGAAGGATAGTGTGTGTGCAAAACTGCATGTCACATGGATTTGGGATTGAGTCTCATGTCTCCGTCTCTCACCAGCTATGGCTTCCGACAATTTTTTAGCCTAGGTCTCAGTTTTCTCATCTGCAATGTGGGATAATTACATATGAGATATATTGGCATATACATCATATAGAGAGATATATATAGACCATACCTGACCAATGGCCCCTTTCCTCCATGCATTCTGCTTTTCCTTCATTCTCACTGGTCTCCCTGATCAAGTTTGCTAACACTGAAAGCTTTATTTATAGAAGTCTCTAGAAATCTCTTCATGCTACACTCTATCTCACATCTCTCAAGTTCCATTAGGATGTGGTTTGAAATCCTTGCTATTGCTTCCAAGCCCCGTTGTTGGCGGGCGCCTACTGTAGGCTGCTGTACTGCACTCTTCCCCCCATCTTTTTCCTATTGGGGGCGATTAGCTGGGCACAGGGCCCTATTCCCTGTCTTCCCTTGCAGCTAGTTGTGGTGTATGCCTAGGTTCTGGCCAACGGGATGACAGAAGAGGCGCTTATTCTACTTCTAAGGCTTCTCATTAAACAGACTGGACCCCTCTTGCATCTTTCCGGCTGGAGATGACAAGAACTGAACTTCTCTGGACCAGAGACTGAAACTTTCACGTCAAGGAGGGCAAAGGACCCTTGTGTGCACTCTTTCCTGGGCTGCTCCTCCCCAGGCTGTTATACTATGGGGAGAGAAGCTCCTATCATATCCGAACACATTTTTTGGTCATCTTTTTATTATTGAAGAGTGAACAATACCCTAATTAATCCATTCCCTAAGAGTTATCACCTCACTCCTTCACTTCTGCTCCAACAAACTCCATTCAGTTCCTCAAAGGTAGTCCTCATTCTGTCATTTCTGTGTTTTGCACACACTTTTCCTTTTCTAGGTATATATTTCCTCTCCTCTCCTTTGCCCTTTGACTTGAAACTCCAGTGTAACCCTAAGATCTTAATGGAATGATGCTTCCTCTGGGAAGTCCTCAAGGACTATCTCTGTCAACCCAAACTATGATAGGGACGCCTGCCATGCACTCCCAAGGCACCTAGTGCTTCACCAGCCATGCACAGATGCAGCACTACTTCAATCACTTGTTCAATTCTCTCCAGGGTTGGGTGGTAGGGACTATCTATCTTCCTCTCTGTTTTCTCCCATTGCTTTGCATGATATCTCGCACATTATAGATCCTCCATACATCTTGGCTGTATCAAACCCAGTTGAAACTCAGCATGACTAAAACCAAGTTAATTATCTTCTCTCCTTATCCTCTGACTGTTCTTTTGTCTGTGATTTATGTCTCAGTTAATGGCAATTCCTACTCTCTGGAAACCCCAAATAGAAAATGTAGTGTATCACTCCTTAGTTCTCCCCTTCCCTCACTGCTCCATCTAACTGAACACCAAGTTATTTTTAAGATATCTCTGAAATGCCTCCTAAACAACCTTGGCATTGGGTTCCTACTGTCGCCTTTGCTCTCTGACCTGGACTACTCCAGTCTAGGTTTCCCACTGGTGCTCCCCAAGACAGTTCTTCCTGAGCCTAGCACTTTCTCCCCGTTTACAACGACTCTCTGTCATAAACCCCTGAAAATGGCTATGTGTTCATCCTAAAGGCCCCTCTTCCTTTATCTTTCTACCTTTACCTCTGTCCTGATCTTGAGCTACGGCAGTGGTTCCCTCGCATTGAGCTATAGCAGCTGGCTAATGAAGATGGTTACGTTCCCACCACTCTGGGTCGGGGGAATCAGAGTGGGCCAAGGTGAGAAACGTGAGTGCGTGAACTGAGAGACACTGCTTGAGAAGCATCGGTTTAACCCAAATGCGATTCTCGGTGTAACCCAAATGAATACACCATGCTCTTTTACACCAATGAACATGTATCATTTTCATTTCCTGGAAATATTTTTTTCCTCCAATCACGATCAAATGTCTCCAAACCCTGTAGGGTTTTATGTATTCCATCAGGGTTATTACTGAGGCCAGATCACTGAAGCCTGAAATGTCTGAAGTCATAAATCTGAATTTTTTTTTCTGAAGGCAGAAAATCAAAAGAGGGCTTAAAGCATGGAATTGACATGTTTTGAGCTTATTTTAAGAATATTAATCTGCAAGTAGCATGTAGGAAAATTGTAAAAGAAAGGGATTAGCTAGAAAAAGTTATATTATTACTGAAAAGAGATTTTTAATAAAAGAGGCAGCATTGAGAAAGTAAGAATGGTATAAAGAAGAATAAAGGATGCCTCCAAGTTCTCCAGCCTATTGGGGAATATGGTGGCACCAGCCAGAGAGAAGCAGGCGTCAGGGTCACAGAAACATCAGGGAAAATAAGACACTAGACCAGTAAATCACAAAGAAGGATTCATAGACCAGTACCATCAGCAACTCATCTTAACTTGTTGGAAATGCAAATTCTAACAATTAGAAAGAGTAACTTAATTTGAAAGTGAAACTGTCAATCCACTTAATAGACAACTTCAGATAAAGATTATCATTGTGCCCTGGCTGGTATAGCTCAGTGGATTGAGCACAGGCCTGTGAACCAAAGGGTCGTTGGTTCAATTCCCAGTCAGGGCATATACCTGGGTTGTGGACCAGGTCCCCAGTAGGGAGCGCAGGAGAGGCAGACACACATTGATGTTTTTCTCCCTCTCTTTCTCCCTCCCTTCCCCTCTGTCTATAAAAATAAATAAAATCTTAAAAAAATTATCATTGCCTTGCCCACATCTTCCTCTGCACCATGTCATGCTGGGGAAGTGTAGCTACATGGTACGCCTCTCTTACAGAGAAGACCTAAGGACCCGTCAGACGGCAATGGGAATCCATCAAACGCAAGTGGCTCTTCACTGTCTATAATGAAGGAAACCTGAATGCATCAGTCTTCAGTCTGACACTCAAATCCTCAATCTTGACGTGAACCTTCCTCTCTGTTTTTCTGATTCCTCCAGCAAGTCCTCTAATTTAACTTAACTTTTCCCATCATGCCATGCTTATCCTAAACTCTACTGTTTGGTCAGATGCTTTCTACTGTACTACTTGAAAATTACCAGCCTCTCCACCTATCCAGGGCTCCTTCTCCTCTTCCTTCTCTCATCATCATCATTGTCATCAGAGATACGACTATTGATTGTTTACCACGTTTCTGACACTGCCAAGCCTTCAAATTCATTAGCCCACTTAAGATTTGCAAGAGCAGTGCCCATTGTTCAGAGCCCATTTTTAATTGCCTCTCTTCCAAGGGACCTCTTTTAACCAACTGAATCCCAGCAGTGCCACGTCCTTTGAATTAAAAAAAAAAAAAGAAAGAAAGAAATGCAAATTCTTAGGTCCTACCACAGATCTACTGAGTCAGAAACTCCCGAGACGGGGCCCCACCATCTGTGTTCTCACAAGGCCCACAGCAGAACTGAAACACGCTGGTGTCTAGAAACCACTGGCCAAGCGGAACACTCCATGTAGGCAGGGTCCCAGGCACCCCCACCCGTCCCTGCATCCCCAGTGATGGCCACAGGCCCTGGCATGGAGTAGGTGCCCAATAAATGACTGCAATGAGTGAATGATATTAACTGCCGATTTTTGAGACACAATTTTGTTTGTTGTATGCTAAATCATCACATGTATAAGAATTAATCTTCACAATGATCCAATGAGGTAAGGTTCTTTTTTTTTTTTTCCCACAAAAGAGAAAACTTCTGGCAGGTTAACAATCTCAGTGAAAACCCCATAGCTGATGGACAGGTGAGGACTCAGTGAGAACTCAGGTTGACAACAGCCAATACAACAGCCATCTGGCATGAATGAGTCAAAATTACACCTTGTTTTTGTCAGATAGGACAAAAATACATTTCGGTAATTAGTTTAGGTGTGCCATGAGATACAAAAGCTGGAAAAGTGCTGTGCTAGACAACAGCGATGTAAGAATAAATAAGATGCAGGGACACGCTGAGATGGAACAGAGGAAAGGTGGCATCGGTCCTACAGCTGGGCCTTTGTCTCCATAAAGGAGGAACAGATTCTATGCAGTGAGCGGCCAGCGGATGAAGAAGGGAACCTGTGGATCAAAGGTGTCCAGTTGTTTAGAGCCGGTGAGTATCTCTGCGTGGCCCCACTGACTTCTGCAGATGGGCTGCGTCCTCGTGAGTGGTCCAATGATGATGATGTCAGAAGCCCTCCCCTCTGAAGATGATGATGACATCAGAAATCCTCCCCTTTGAAGAACCAACAGAATGAGTGATGGGCTTCTTTCAACCGGGCCCCATGGAGGAAAGCAACAACCTGAGGTTTTCCTGTATATTTTCCTCCCCAAAGTTTTTGTGATTTGCCAAAAGCGAAAAGAAAAGTGACTCGAAAGAAGGGAAACAATCTGATTCTATGCAACAGGTTGGCTAAATAACGATTTTATATTACATGATGCAAACTTTGGTGACAAATTCTATACTCATCTGAAAAGTAAACGCTAATCTCTATATGGTGGTTACGAAAATATTTGAAGTGAAAACTTTTGTTAAAATAAGCTGAGTTTATTTCTACAGGAGTCTTTTTTACTGATGTTTTTGTTTTGTTTTGGTCAGAGTATAATATAGGGAAATCAATCTGATTGAATGGAAGTACTATTTAAAATAGATTTGAGGATTATTCTGGAATATGCTGTTGCAGAACAAGCCCAGATAACACATTAGACACAATGCTAACTTAATCACACTATTAAAATTCTAAAAGTTCCAAGTTCCGTGGTGTTAGCTGTGACGTCAACTTATTCTTTCTGTCTCTGCATGATGCTAAGAGAAATCTCCAGACCCAGGATGAGTTTCAAACATGTTGGCATCAGGCTAGAATTACACACTGCTGGTTTTCATTTCATTGGACTCTTATTTAAAATGGCATTTAGGTCAGTTTTAAAAAACACTTCACCTTAATTTCCATTCATATTCTGACATCCACATTTCTTTTTGTAATCTTTACATTAATACCATCAATAGAAGTTACAAATTTTATGCAGTACTTATTAACCATTGATTAATGTTTCCCTTTACTAAAATTCCCAAAATTGCAGTAACCTCTTTAACATTCCAGACCAAAAAAAAAAAAAAAAAAGAAAGAAAAAGAAACTACACACCATCCATGTTAGAAGGCAGGAAAAATGACCCATGTCTGAGCAACTGCGAGTGAGAACAAAGAGCTGAAGGGTGACTCTTACAGTTATTCATGAAACAATAAATTGCCCCTTTGTATGCTCACAAAATATGCTTTAATTCAACTATAAATTAAAATAAAGAATACCACCACTGTCTGTCTTTCCAAATACCATTACATTTTGATTTAAAAACGGGTAGTTGACATGTGCCCCCTTAAACAACATTAAGTGTGTAATCATTCTTTTTTTTAACAAAAGATTTTATTTATTTATTTTTAGAGAGGGGAAGGGAGGGAAAAAGAGAGGGAGAGAAACATCAATGTGTGGTTGCCTCTTGCACGCCCCCTACTGGGGACCTGGCCTGCAACCCAGGCATGTGCCCTGACTGGGAATTGAACTGGCAACCCTTTGGTTCACAGTCTGGCACTCAGGCCACTGAACCACACCAGCAGGGACTAAATGTGTTATCATTCTAAAATTTATCTTACCCCTTATTCTTTTGATGTATCTCTTATAGAAATTTCTAGATTTCTGTTATTCAGTTAATAGTATTAAACAACATTCAGTGTTTGCAAACTTCATTCAGTCACTATATATTCTCCTATATATGTCAGGCCAGAATGATCTTTTACAACCCTGACTACGGGGAAGCTGTAGTGTTCCAGTTCCAAGTAACAAGGAAACACAATGACTGTAGCCATGACAACTGAGTTAGGGAAGAAAGACAGGGGATGATGAACACCCAGTCTTCACACATAAGGCTGAGGGGTAAAGCATATTCCAAAGTAGAAGTTTCTAGGCAAGTAGCATAGGTTTAACAAGCCCACATGGCCCCTGTGTAACAGACAAGTGTAAAAAAGACAACACACGTGGTCTCAGCTGGTGCAGTTTTCCTACAGACTTTCTGTTCTCTCCTTGAATTTGAGTTCTGAACATTCTATCTCAGGGAGAACCCTAAGAGTTCTAATGGGGGGACTGAGAAAGGAAACTTTGTTGGCTCATGTAGGCTTCAGATTTCACTTTTAGGGAATCTGTTCTAGGGGGATGCAGTAAGCTGGGACTTTCAAACCAGCCAGAGCAATGTGCCAGTTTGAGGCTATCATGCGTAAGCCTTGAGTGACAGGTATTCCTTTCCTGCTATCAAACATGCTCAGAGTTTTATAATCAGAAGCCCACAAGCTCTGAAAAAGTCTACCTGCCATGTCTAATGAGTGACTTCCCAGAAACAAAGTTTGTCTCAGCTGTCAGAATCCCTCACTCGAGGATAATCACTCCCACCAGAACTCCATCGATTGCAGTTGATATTTCCTCCCAGGGACAACTTTTTAAGGACCCCAAACCCATTCCAGATCCAAGCAGACTGAGATAGTATATTATTTGTAAATCACACCAGCTACCCTTAACAGGTATATTATAGAATATCACCCAGTTTCCGCAAACATTAATTATCCCTAGGTGATCAAAAATGGGTGAAATTTACCAAGTGGTCCTGAAATACATTTTTTATGTTCAAGTAAACTTCTGCTCATAGACAACAAACAAATCACTACTCGTTAGATTCCACCCCCCACCTTCTTCAAGTAGAGGCTTATCCAACCCTTTCATTTGACCGTCCTGTACTCTTACTCAGCAGTTCCCGAAAGATGTGTCTGCCTTTCCCTTAGCCCAGGGCCTATGAAATAGGAAAACGGATACAAGTTTTTCAACCCACAAGGCTTTATAATGAATGTGCAACACTGCCGGCCTGGATCAACAGAGAAATAGCCGTTCAGAAGATAATTCGGAGAAACAAAAAGAGAGGCCTTCATCGAATATGACTGATTGCTTTTCCCCACCTGATTCCATTTGCACACCTCATGCTGGTGTTGATGGACACGTGGGCGAGAACGGCCGCAGGCTCCCCATCAGTCACTGCAATCACCAGCCGCAATAATTGACAGGGAAGAGGCTCGACTCAGGCAAAAGGGAGCCAATAAAAACAGTTTTCACGCCACAGTTAACTATTTATTCAAATGCTCGGCCAGATGCATTGTCAACGCTGCAAAATTCCTTCTCTGCCAGAAAGGGAGGTGGAGATGGGTGGAAAGGTGCACTTAAGGCAAAGGCCTTGAACCGCCCGCAGTAACCAACAGAATCCCAGCCAAATTAAACAAACAAACAAAAAACTGCAGTGTTCGAGGAGAAAGGTTGAGGAGCCATGAGGTGCTGTAAGGGAGGTTTCCAGGTTGTAACCACAGTGTGGTCCTTGATTATGGCCTCTCAGCCTGGCCATGTTTGTGCTCAGGGCTCTGCCGAGTTTTCAGGGAAGTGGGAACCGGATGTGTCTGTGACAGGTGATCCTGGCTCGGGCACCTTTGTGGTAACACACGTAGCCGCTATTCAGAAGAGGTGCCACACCGTCCTCTTACTGTTAGAGGGACACGGGATTAGAATTGGTTCCTTAGGTGCAGAATTTACCCCCACAGTCCCATGTGCCCGATCAGACAGAAAGGGATGTGAGAAAAGAATGCCCAGTTTCCTTACCGCATCTCCGGTAAATCAGAATGCTTTTGTAAACTGGAAAGAGGGCTCACCCAATGCAAAATGAAACCCAAGGAGCGGGCTCACTCAGAGAGAAACTACCACGAGAATTTTTGTAGCGATGTTACATTGCACAAAAGCCAATCCCGGTGTTCTGCCTGATGGCCACTTGGTACTGGATGGTCATTCGGTCCAAGCCAAGGCAGCTGGTGTCCTGGCTCTGAGTCTGAGAAGGGGACAGTGACGGGAGCAGATGACCTAACCTCTGGGCAGGGAAACCCTCCCTAGGAAACAGAGCTTTTCTTCACGTTTTGTGTGAATTTGGGGGCAGACCTAGGACAACAGCCACATCTCTTTTCTAGTATTTAGTAGTACTCTTGTGAATTAGAGACTTGTCAAACCTAAATGCACAGCGTGCAGAGGTGCTAATTATCCTATCTGAACAGGCCAGTGGAGCAGGGAGTCTGGCCCCCTCTCTCCCCGCGGTCAACGCAGCAAGCTCTCGAAGACTGCAAACCGGTATTACGCCTGACTGTGCACCACAGGACAGCAGGGGGCCGTGCTCCTGGTGCCCAGCTGGTGACCAGCAGCATGTGCCCTGAAACAGAGAACTTGGGCACCCTTGTAATGTTACCCTTAAACCGGGCCGTGCTATTCTTACAACTCAGCGTCCCTTTCCCAAACCTCCCGCAAACATTCAAATCCAGCCGACACCGAAGGAGCGCCTGGGCGGAGTGACGCCTGCCGTGTTCAGAATCTGCTTCCTTCTCTCCCTCTCGAGCTGCTGCCATTTGGTTTCCCCTAGCGCCTTCCCTGCTTCTTTGCTACTGAGAAAAGAAAATAAGGGGATCGGCGTGTTTTCCTAACACCTTTCCTCATTTCCCACAGCACACCCCGCCGAGGGTCCTTTTGCTTGCCCCCGTTTCTATATTCATCGCTCTTATTTTTCCTCTTGGAGGAGTTACTCCCCCGTTCACAGCTCTTGCGAATTTCGTGACACATTTTTGGACTGTTTGGTTGTTTTTTCTTGCTGCTGTTGCATATGTGAACTGAGTGACAAAAGTAAACAGAGGATCAACGTGTGAGCGCACAACAGACTCAGAAAGCTGCACACGAGACTCACGCACGCTGCGCTGTTTTGCTACACTCCCTCATTTGTGTGGCCTAATACTAATCTACATATTGCACGTGCATCTTTTTTCTTCCCCAGCTGCCGTACATAAAACAGGTATTTTTGCCCAGTTCTCTACTGATGACTTGTCTTTATCTTGAAAGGTTTATAGATAATTTGGAATTCATCATGGACAAAGGACTGTGAAATGTTTTGTCAAACAAAATAAATACACACACACATATACTGTATTATTGTATGTTGCTTTTTACTTGCCTGTATGAAATTTATCTGTTGCTGCTTGATTTTAGGTCGTCATTTCATGTCCTTTGGGCTTGCATCCTCTTTTCTTTCTCTGACTCACCCTAAAAATGTGTCCTCAGCAAATGTCACCACTCCATATTCCCCTTGTGGTCGGAGCCATCAATACCAGCAGTGTGTGCACACTACTGTAGTCTTCATTCCTGGGTCACTTCCCTCTTGATCTTTCCTTGATGAAAACCGATCATTTTACACTGATGGGTTTTCCCCTCATCCACCTAATCTACACCAGAATTTCTGATTTCCCTCTGTGACTCAGTTTCTTTGACAGATTCTCCGGAGACTGCATCCTAAGAATTTTCATTGTCTAAACAAATCCCATTCAGAGAGTTTTTTTCCCCCTGCTACAATAGCTCTCAGAAAACGTGTAAAGTGTTATAAAAACCATCATTCTGTTCACATGGCATTTAGGAGAGGTAGGCTGATGTCACCCGAGGACATGAGCCCCTCCAGCACAGGTTCCTGCTCTTCCCTTCTGTGACCACGGCCTAGGTGAGCCACAGTCCTTTCAAGCAGGGATGACGCCCTTCTTCCTAGGATCTTTAGGAGAATTAATGGGACACAATGAATGCTCAACAAATAAGAATTCTCTTCCCTTCCTGGATTTGGGCCTAAGTAAAACTAATGACTGTGAGCTGCGGAAGAACACCTCTTGCCTTGTGATTCTACAAATCAGTTCGACAGCGTCCACTTCCCACTCTTCACCTAACGCAGTTAAAAGGTCCTCCTTGCATTTCACCCTTGCCCCTTCGGGCCACACCCTGAGAGGCAGCAATGGTCTCTAGATTCCTACGACCCACGGCCCACGCGATCCTGTATTTCTTTCTGGAGACACAAAATCCTTGTCCTCCATGCAGGATGAAAGAAGGGCGGGCTAATGACGGCACAGGTAGGAAACAGGATGAGAAAAAGGGCAGGTGTGAGTGCACCTGTGGCCTTCAATGTTTGGGGGTACGATTCCTAACAACACGAACGTCACCCCAGCAACACTAAACACCTCCTTGTGGCATCTCTGCGGCAGGCCACACCACACTGTGACCAGGACTTCACAAGCATCGGGCTATTCAGTTCACAAGTGGGTGTGCCCAGGATCGTCTCCCCCGTGGGGATCGGCACTTCCGTTGGATGTGCGTGTGAAGGCTGACGCTGTGAGAGATGCTGTGGGTGGTGCTGAGGCGCATTTTCTAGGCCTAATGACAATTTTGCAGTCCAAGCAATTTTTATAAACTATATGCAAGGTGCTATGGGAGATCATTTTCATTGGAAGGACATTTTTCATCATGTCCACATGAAACCCACAGAAGTGTAATTTCTGTGATCACCTTTAGTCCTATTAAAAAGATGGGTATCACCTTGGCAACCTTCCAGTCTTCTAGTTCCGCAGCTGTTTTAAATGATAAATCACATATTTTTGTTAGTAGCACATCCACTTCCTTCGATCTTCCTTCATGTTGCCTGGACCTGTTCCACGCGGCTGATGATTTATTACAACGTAATTTTTTGAGCTGTTCCATCACTCCCCTACCCACACTTATTGAAGCATTTCACCTTCAACAATAGCTAAGGGTGACCCCCGTTCCAAGATATTTTTAAGAAGAAATGAGAAATTGGACTGTTTTTCAACTAAAAGGGTAGAATGACCCAAGACGTACTGTTGTCCCCCTGGCCCAGCCTCCTCCCCCGGAGCCACAGGCACCTGCCCCACACTCTCAGCAGACGCCACACTCTAAGAACCCCAGGGAACACACTCAGGGCTGGCGACTAAGAGAGGCAGGGCCAAGATGGAAGAATTGGCCTAAAGTCCTGTCAAGTGGTTTTTCCAGAGCCTCCTCAAGTCCGATTCTTGGTGACTTTTCAACCTTGAGCAGATTCTTTGTAATCTTTATATTATTAACCACTTTCGGGAAGGCAGTTCATTCTACAAAATTGTCCCAACCTAGGGAGGTTCCTAGAATATTAATTATTGAATGTCTTCTTTTCCCCCCATAATGTAAATTGTCTGGGACAACATCCATAAAACCTTCCGAGTCTTCCCAGCCTTTGCTCCCCCACCCCCCAGCCTTATTACAAAGGGGACACTCATTTGTCTGTTCCAGGTCTCCACTCAGTGGCCCCTTGGGTGGCCATCTTTCCTCTGGCCACACCCCAGGCCTTGTGCAATCAGAGAGCAGGTGCCGAGAGACCAGCCTAGAGGGAGCTGTCCCTGTTGAGTCGGGGTTCCTGAACTCACTTTTGTGGGTCAGAGTCTCGGCAAAGAAAAAAAAAAAAAAGAAAGGAAAGAAAAAAAGCTAGAAGGGCGAGCTCAGCCTCCTTATTAAAGAGCCCTTGCACTATGTCTTGGTCCCTTGGATCTGGCAAGGCAGGGCCAGGGGAGGGAGTGAGGGCCACCAGAGCCGCAAGGGGGAGAGAGCAGAGAAAGTCAGAGGAGGCTGTGGGCTGCGAGTCTGATTACCTTTAACCTTCGCAAGACTCAAGTGCAGTTTGAAATGCCCTTGTAATTACTTTGTTCAATAATGAACTCTATTTTTTAATGTAATTCTGCATTAGAGACGAGGAAATGCAGGCCCCTGAATTTTTCCTGTGACCACGAACTATGGGCAGTCATAATGTTCTTCTCTCCTCCTCACTTGATACATCTTGAGACTAATCATCATTCTGTCCATAATTAGAAATGAATCTTCTATCTGGATATTGGCTAGCTGCTTGGAAATAAAGGAAAGTCTCTTTTATGGGCACTATAGATGAAAAAGAAGTAGGTTGTTTAATTCTAACTTCTTTTTTTTTCATGCCAGTCTTTGCTCAGAATGCTCTGCTCACCCTAGACAATCTTGCAATTCACCTATAAAAACATAAACACACTGGAAAAAACCTCTCACAGACTTTCTCTTACCGGGTGCTGAGTTCAGTGAATTCTTTTTCTTAATAATATTTTAGTGATTTAACCTTGACTCTGGCCCCACTCTGGTGGCTCTGCGAGACTCTGCTCTGTGTTCCTGATGTCTGGTCCTTAGACCAGTCAGGGCTTTTCTGTCCAGACTCATCGGCCACTGTGACCAGTTGCTCTCTCTGCCTGCACCGCTGGAGGCTCCCTGCAGGTGGCAGATGGTCCTGGTTGAGAGCTCAAGGTCGAGGGTCAAATGCAACTAGCTTTGGATCCTTACTCCTCCATTTATTAACTCTGTAAATTTGGGCAAATTTTTTAACCTCTTCAAGCCTCATTTTTGTCTGCTTTAAAATGTGATAATAATAAAAATAAACACATTACATATTTGTTGTGAAAATTAGAGAAAATGCAGACACACTTAGCATGATGCCTGGCATATCAACAGATGTTAGTGATGATATAATATTGATGATAGTGACTCATCAAAAACAACCCAATGCCCAATAATAGAGAACCAACTAAACAAAATATGGTAATACAGTGGAATGGCGATTATATTTGTTATTGTAACAAGCACTCGGTCTGTGAGAAGTAAACTTGCACCTGATGGAAATTTCCTTGCTCCCGCTGGGCCTGAGACCTGACTTGCTTCACACTTCCTCTCTGTCTTACATCTCCCATAATTCCTTATTCATAATGCAACCCAGCACAGCTGATAAACACGGGTAAGTGTCTTCCACAATTAAACACTGCCCTTTGGTGTCTTTCTCTAGCTACTGCTACCCTTTGGCTTCCCACTATACACCAGCTTGTGAAAAAAGTGGTCCACACTTCCTTGCTGCCCACACTTAGTTCACCTCTGACAGCTGACCCACATCCACACTAACTTCTCTGTCTTTAAGGATGAAATCAATAAAATGTTTCCCACAGTGCGTGATGTCATTGGCCGCTTTTCCACATTCCCTTTGACGTGGATTTTTGGGGGGTTTCTCTTCTAATTTTCTGACTCTGTTTTTTTTCGGGTATCTCTTCCCCCACTCATGTCCTTATATGTTGGTGGCACCCCAGTCTTGGCCCCTCAGGGGACTGCATGGATTCAGACTAGAGAGCACTCAATACTTAGATAAAAATTAAAGCCGTGGGTATGGGTGTGTCATGTAGAAAGAAGATGTGCGATGAGAAAATTAAAAACAAACAAACAACCAAGTTCTTTCAACAATGCTTCAAGAATATCGAGGAGACAGGAGAAGTCAGAAAAGAACCAGGGGGGATAGAGACAGGAGCCAGGAGTGGGTAATGTCCAAAGAGCTGAGAAAAGGCTTGTGTCTAGAAGAAGAAAGTGACAGTGTCACATTCCTGACACTAAGATGTTAAAAGACACAAATCTTGGGAGTGTCCATTAGATTTGGTGACATGAGGACCATGGAGCCTTTGTGGGGGACAGGTTTACTCTGGTGGTGGGGACGCGAGACAACTGGAATGGGTTAGTGCGCGAGATGTAAGATAAACAGAGAGCAAATACATGTCGATCTTTTAAGATGGGACAGTTTCACCAGAAGTGCCCTGTCGTTTATCCAGAAAACGTACTGGTCATCCTTATCACCAAAAACTGTGCTAAAGACTAAGGCTGTTTCCCCAGAAAAATTACTCCTATTATACAGAATTTTCCTGAAATCTTTTGTCTAGCACTCACAAATGCAAAAAGTGGGACACTCTTTTCCTGTGCAAGCCTTTCGTTTTCACAGTTAATATGATCGATAGGAAAGAGGAGATTGCGTGCATTTGAGAAACATTAGAAGGAAGAGTTGTTTCAGTATTTGGACAAAGAATCCCTCAGTTACCAACACAGTCACCTATACGTCTCAGGTTTTCAGTCCACCCTCGCAAGGGAAAATAGGTCGGCCCCGCACGAGAGCTGCGTATCATAGTTTCTATGGAATTCTTGACAGGCTTCTCACCGTGGCTTTTCACAACGTGGACTCACAGAATTGCCAATTATTCCTCTTATTGCTGTGATGCTGTTTCACAAGCTCCCACCTAATTGCTTGCTCAACTTTTCTTTCTGTCTCCTCTTCCACTTCCCTAAAGCTGCCCCCAATGACAGAGAACTGCCACTTCGACACCCTGTATAACACTGTCAGTTTTCTCAGCAGGTCCAGCATTAACACTTGCGGTGCCAGGTGTCTCTGCCTCTCGAGATTATTCTCCACCCCCATCTAGGCACCCTGCATCACCCAGGTTTTGTGGCCCTTGTTTCTGGTTGGGTTTGGCGGATGTGGAGCGCCAGCAGGTGACTGGGTACAGCAGAAGGAGACCTGCCTTCATCTCTGTGCGGCTACCAGGTAGCGGCCTTCCAGCAAAAGCCGTAGCTCCGCCTGGCCGCCCTTTCCCCCAATTCCATTGCTTGCTGGATTTCTTTCACCATTTTCTACCATTGCACCTTATGATTATTTCTAGCTCTAGATGCTTCATCATCCTTTATTGCAGAGCTGAGCAATGCAGTCTGACTTGAGCACATGTGGGAAATACACGGGTTGCTGGGTTCCCTCCTTGAGTTTCAGATGCAGTGTGTCTGGAGCAGGAATGGGCAACTTGCATTCCTAATGAGTTCCCACGTGATGCTGCTGATGTTGGCCCAGGGACCTCAAATAGCTTTCCTTAACTCTGTCCACCTCACCTCTGCATTAAACCCTCTCAGCTGCTGCTTTTGGTGTGTACCTACTGTGTGCTACCAGGGTGTGATGGACACAGTGGGATACCTTTTGCCAGTTATTATGAATAAAAATGTATCCACTGCAACACAAGATAAATAGCAAAGAGACTCAGCATGGTAAACCACAGATGACAATGCTCTCATCTGACCGTGATGCCAAGCCTGGCAGCTGTGTGGACTCAGGCCTCACGGTGGCTCTGGTTGGCTGGAGGTAGGACCCACATCACGGGAAGGCCACCACTCAGAGAATGGCAGGAGATGCCAGCAGGACACTGTCATGGAATAATGACAAAAGGCTGCATATAGATGGCCACCATCACACTGACCGCTTGGGTAACTAACTGAGTTCAATGAGCCTGTTTTATCCTCATTGAAGGAATCCCCCATGAATGAAAAGTATCCCTAAATGCGGTAAGTCGTGATAACGCTTATCCTTTCATTTGGATCAACGTGCTTGGTTACCCTTTGGCTGAACCTATTTCGTTTTTCAGTGCATAATTTTCCACCACTTACTGCTCCCAATCTCTAAGAGTCCAAAAGAACTTTCTACTGTGTCGCATAAGAATATACTTGAAGTGGTATCAAACACCCAGAAAAATCTAAAACAAAACGAATTTTTCACCATTCTTTTACTTAATGATTTGGCCAGTTAGATAGTCTGTGAGTCCATGAGGTACAGTGAGATTCGGGTCAATTCTGCCATTTTAGGCATGGACAGAGTCTTTCAATGTGACCTCTGGGCTACTACAAAATGTCAGTGATTAAAACATGGATGTGTTAATTCAAAAGCTAATTGCCCTCTTTTTGTATATGAGATGGAAATATGCAGGTGCATCTCTGATGATCTCCAGAAACCCTGGGATATCATCTTTGCATTTTTCTGTACATGATGATTTTCAGTAAAGCAACTTTAAAAAAATACACCATCTCAAATTATGACGATAATTATAATTGATATATTATGTTTTTCAAGAAGGTTTATATTTTACTAAAGGGAAAAAGGACTGTAATAGTGAGTGAGCACGCGCACACAAGAGAGAGAAAGAGAGAGAGAGAGAAACTCTCTTTATTCTCCTGCTGACTTTTTAAGGTTCTAAAACAGTGAAAAGGTGCAGACAGACAAATGATCTTTGAACTTGAGGATGCAAACCTCCAACTTGGATTTGTTCTGCAAAGAGAACATGCTACAATGGTGGTAGAAGGAACATGAGAAAGATGACATTAGACATGGCATTAGGATTTCGATAACCCTAAAAGAAATGCTGGGTGATCCCCAAACACTGAGAAACATTAAATATTCTACATTACTGCAGTTGCAAAACACTAATAGCTTTATTTGCATGTGATTGCTGAAGACTAAATAAGCCCTGTTGTTTCCCCTGGAGAAAACCAATGCAATGCCCATGTATCTGTGACTTGCTACTTATTCAGCCAGCATCTGCTGTGAGTCTCCCAGTCTGGTCTCCGTGCTCGGCCACAGGGGTGAGCAGAATTGGTTGCTACCAGTTTGTGCAGACTGACACCCATGTCCTAGAGACATGAGTGAACCAATTTTTAAAAAGTTACATAACCAAACTCAACGACTAGATAAAGGAACTGGGATAAAGTCAACAAGTGTAAGTGTGTCCCTTACACCTTTTTCCATTTTACTTCTACCTTCATCTTTGCTACACAAAGGACAGCTTGCGGCTCCAGTCTGTCTCATAGTACTGAACCAGTCCCTGTCTCCATGTGCCCCTCTGTCCATTTACACCAGCACTCACGACCTGCAATTATTCAGTTCACTTGTTTACTTGCTTATTGTTTCTCTTCCTTGAGGGAAGCACCTTGTCTGTCTGTGTGTCAGTTTGGTCCAGCATTTGGCACAGCCCCTGGGACATAACAGGTGTTTAGTAAGATGTGTTGACATAGTTCTCATTCTCTTTCTTGTGTCATTATATGTGTATGTGTGATTACATGTCTATGTATATACTCTCTACATTTGTGTGTATATCACACATATATACACACATACATATTATAATGCATATATTTATGTGTGTATATATTTATGCATTTATACATTATCAATAAAGAGGGTGCACACAACGTAACTTTATCCTAATTCCTACAAGAATGGCCCTACCTGTTCTTTCCTAACCGTGACCCTTCTCTTACAATTTTGTCTCTGAGAATATTTTGAGTCTCTCCAGAGGCCTATATCATAACAGTGCTTTGTAACGGGATTTTTTAAAGTATAGATAAAGCTCTTGACTCTTTTCTTTAGAGGAAACTGTGCACAGAAGCCTCTAATATATAGAACAGGTGCAAGCAGACGTGCTGTCTGTTTAACGGCGGGCATGACGGGCCGGGTTCTGTCTGCTGCCCCCGATCCACCCCCGCAGTCCCCTAGCATCAGCACAGGTAGCTGGGGGGCTCCCTGAGCCCCTGTGGGAACCGCTGTGGAAATCAGAAACAGGCTTTTGGGAGTCAGAACCGTGAGGCTCTGCGGTGGGGGCCCACACTTCTGAGCCACCTACGGCCGTCTCGGCTGAAGCCCCAAATTATTGTTTCCACCTCAATATCAGCATGCATTAGGATACCCGCTTCCATTCTCCTTGATCACTTGATCCAAGCTGAGTCCTGCGGTCCCCAGGTTTAGACACGATCAGCAGATCACTCTGGAGTAAACACCTACCGGGTATTTACATCCATCACTTGAACTAGTATGAAGGTGCAATGTTAATTATAGAACAATTACAATAAAAGATTTAGGTCACAGACACTCATTTTTTCAACTTTCTCCTTTGCTATGCCCACACTCATCTCTTCTGCTGATGCAGAGAAAATACTGACGGCTAAACCCCAGCAGAATTAATATGACTTCCTCTTGTAGCTCTCATGGGGACAAATAAGAAATAAACAACCTTATTTTATAAGATGACACACAATATTTATATGTCTGTTGGTAGAATACATATGATTTTCTATTTTCTTTCTTATGAGATCCAAACGATGGGGAAAAAAAGGTGATGAAAAATAGAACATGTTTTTTTACAAAAGGGTACATGAAAGATATTTATTTGAAAACAATATTAGTAATTTACTAATTATTTTGACAAACTAAAATGGAAAATACTCTGGATACTCAAATTTGAGGCTAAACAAAAAACTGTAAACGGCATGACTGGATTGTTTTGTGAAAATCAGAGAAGATTCTAGTAACGAGACTCATTAAGGAAATGGTTGTATTAATTTACAGTGATTGAAATTTTGATGTAAATTATGGATCATCCATTAGAAATGAGCAGAGGCTTTTAGCACATTAATCTGAAAGAGCACTGGAGGGATATCTTATTTCCTACGAGAGAGACTTAAAATATATGTACCCTCAGCTTCCTCACACCGGTAAGATCAATCACGCGAGACATATGGTGCCAGCGATACAAAATGCATAGGAAAACAGATCACATACGGTTTGCATTTGCAAGGTATATGTTGTGTGGGGAAAAAAAAGTATTTCACACCTTTCTCCTCGATTATAAATGACTATAAAGAAACTAAAGGCTCTTTTATAAAAAAATTGAAATGAAAAAATACAAACCGATGTATACCTTGAAAATGGACCCTTTAGAGAGACTTAATCTTTTTCGAAGGATTAAAAAGACAAGGGCACATTTCTTATTTCCACGTTTCTTATCGAGGATGAACCTGCACAGAGCAAGTGGCAAATGTTTACAGCCCCATAAGGCCCACGACGATAAAAGGGAAATTTACGGTTGGCAAAGGCAAATATGTAAATAAGGTTTACAGCTCCTACAAACATCAAGCATTCTAAATTGCGACAAGACAGAATATCTGTTATCTGAATGTGGTGATCGCCAAATGCTGCCTACCATCAACGCGTGAGACGGCGGCTGTCCATGAGACTGAACCGAGCAAAGGAGTCACATTTGCCTCTAGGAGCAAACCATAAACATGGAAGAAAGTACTGAAGAAGGCATTCTTCACTCTCCCTGATTAAAATGGCAGCATGGGCTTAAATAGAAACGAACAAATTGCCCCAAGGAACTGACACGAACATGGCTTTGGAGCCCAGGAAAGGCTGACATGAATCAATTTAGTCTTCCAAAGTGCACAGCTGAATGGCTTGCTGGACCTGGTTGTAGGTGCAAATAACAGTTCCTAAACCAAATTTATGTCTGTGTGTTAAAGCCCTCCCAAGACAGATTTTCAAAACCCATTCCAGAGCATCTCTGGAATCTCTTTAGAAAACAAAGGTGTTAGAATCTTCAGATATTAGTTCTCAGTTTAGAGAAGCACCCCTCCCACTTTTCTTCAGACAGTTGCGACCTCAGGCCCAGGAGCAGATCAAATGAAGAGGCATATTTTGGATTAACTCTGGACTATAATAATTTTATAATTATTATTTAAGGTTTAAGCTCATTCACTTTGTCCCCTGGAGAAGCACCAAAGATACTGATATTTCTGGAAGCATCAGACTACTTCAAAAACAAATTCATTCCTCTTTGAATTTCTCATTCTCATAAAAGAAGTGACTGCAATCCCTTTCAGAAAAGAATAAAGGAACAACACCGAAGTCCATCACTATGTCCTACAAAACACTGTACAAATATTAAGAATGTAGATGTTTTTCTGTGCATCCTATTTCACTTTTAAGCTACCTTTATATCTCAAATACAAAGTTGCTTAATCTCTACATGCACGCAAGAGTCATCAAAATTACTGCTTGTGTATGAAGTCTTCTTGCTGGCAACTTTATATTTTAATCTCCAAAGGATACAACTGATAATTGTTTATAAAGCATAAGAAAGGCCACAGCACTGAATGATTTTAGCAATGGCTCCTCAGCATGAGAAGTGGACACTTTAAACTGTGGCTAGGCAGAGCGTTCAGAAGGATCATCCCATCTGGTGTCTCCATCGAGAGGCTGAGTTTCATGAGTCATTACCCTGACGAGCCCTAAGAACCACTGCTCGTTTTAGAAATTGATAATAAACGGGAAAAATAAATACTTGATTTTTCCATGGCAAAAGTTGGCCGGGCCCTCTCCCGTGCTCTTTGGCATTTGCACTTCCTCCGGATACAGAATTCCTCACAGTCATCTCTGAAGTACGTCCCTTCCTCTGCCTGTGGACCCGCCCAGGGTATGCACACAGTCCTTGCACTGAGGACTTGATATGTAACAACTCAATTACATCGTGAATCTGTGAGGTAGGTATTCTTATTCTTACCATCTCACAGACGTGGGACAGAGAGGTTAAGTAACTTGTGGAAGGTAACAGAGCTCGTGAAGAACAGAGCTGATATTCAAACCCAGGTCTGGTGGATTCTAGAGCCTGACTTTTTTCATCAACCTGGTATGACTTAAGTGACATCAAAAATGTTTACTTTTATCCCAACATAAACCCACAATGGTTTATGTACCATAGTGTCTATAATTTTACTAGTAGAAATTAATTTATTAGGGTTTATCATTGTCTCTTCTGTGAGTGCCTTTTAAGAGCTATAATGCCGCTGGAAGGGGTAACACATGGACTTACTAAGGTGTACTAAATTCATAAAATTGTTAAGGTGTACTGAGTTATAAGCTAATGCTGGGAGGGTCAGAGGCCGAATAAGGTCACAAGACACCTACAATCCAGGGATTCGACCAAAATGGGAAGGCTCAGAGCACGGAGAGTAGGAGGTAGGCACCATAGGCACACCTAATTTATATGATCCCAGAGCTTGCTCTGTATCTGAAGAAAACTCTTCCTCCATATCATACAAAGGCCCTTTAACTGTAGTACTTATAAGTAGAGGGATTCAAGGAACACATTTTGACGTGTGGTATTTTGCTGACTGATTTACTGCTCACGTTTTATTTGGCCAGCGCAGTGCAAGGCGAGGGGAGAGCAATGAGAAATGAGGCAGGGAGGGAGGAGGGAAGGGCGCACACACAGTCGGCACTGCTCTGCTGGCCACGGGCGCACAGCCGGGCTCTAGATGGCCAGTGGACCGCGAGGGACACAGCTGCACAGGCAGGGGGAGAAATGGCCGTCTTGGGAAAGCCCACTGAAGGCAGGAATGAAGACAGACCCACTCCCACATTTAAAATTGATCGAAGTTCCCCTCTGAAGGGAGATAATTACCAGCGTGTGATTTTTAAAATCTAATTAGAGGCTTCATTGTACAGATTTTACCATAAGTTGATGCCCACATGCTAGCCAAGTTAACTTTGAACGTATTGCCTTACTTGGTTGGAAATGTGAGAATGGAAGAAGAGCCCCCTCGGTCCTCAGGGCTGCCTGAGCTCCCCACCGTGACTCTCAGCGCCTCGGCCACCCCTTCCCTCGGTCAGTATGAACGGGACCTGGCAGGACGCAGAGTCCCAGGTGTGGACAGCGAGCACTTGCTTTACGGTTGCTGGATCTGCTCCCTCCTTGACGCTGCGAGTCTGTTTTTAATATCCAGTTATGAATGATAAGATTCTGACGTCTGAGATTATTGGAGAAATGAGACAACATACAGAATATATTAAATGATTTTTTCTGTGAGGCCCTGGATAGAAATTGTGGGACGAGTTATAGACCTTGAGAGGGTTTTGCTCTCAGGAGGCTATTCATAAACGCGCACTGCTTACAATGGCAGGAATCAGAGGACGGGCGCCAGTGGGTAATTAAAGTTAATTGATGTTATTGTTCTCTGTGTTATACCATTAAAATATAGAGAAAAAAATGAGTGTTAAGTTGTGAAATGGCTCTTCTATGCAACAAAGCTAAAAACAAATAAAGCTATGGTTATGAAAAAGGTATTAAACAAATGCTGTTACTTGACCTTGACCTTAGTCTCCTCCCCAAACAGTATGGTAGGCATAAAAAAGAAATTGTCCATTCAGTTAATATGACCTTTGGAGAGTATAAAATTACTGGAAATGGTGGTTTCTCATTATGGAAGAAATCACTGAATTAAAAAACATTTGAGTTTTTGTTAATAATTTCATCCACATTAAGATTCAACCTTATTTCTTAACTACATTAGCAGTTTGACCTCTTTGGTTACTATAAACTGCCTTCGTTTTTCTTCTTCTCTCTCATTCCTTCTGTCTCCTCATTGTGCACACACAGCAAACAGTCTGGGTAAAAAGATTCGAGTTCAGCAGAGCAGAGCGTCACTGCGTGCACACAGCCCCCTGCTTCCTGCCCACCTCACCTCTGTGCCCAAGGCTCCCTAACTGCAGAGATCAAGGGCATGGTTAGATTCCATTTATTTCACAAGTATGACATCCACCCGTAAGTGACTATGGCATCCCTCAAGAGTTCCTGCTTCCCCATAAGTGGTAATATAAAAATGTACGTTTAAGAAATCAGTAAAATAATCAATTGGGATGAACAACAACAACTAATATTTACTAAACTATGTTTCTCAGACACACAGTGCTTATTTTCAATCCTCACCATCGGATGAGTTAGGTCCATTGTTATTCCTATTTAGGTGATGGAACTGAGCCTTTGATGTTCGGTTTCTATAAACGATTTCTTCTCTGCCTACATAGGTATGACCTGCTTGATGTCAGGAATCTATCCCTGGAAAACAGACTTTCTGCATGGAGTCATTAGGAGCCCATTTCACCCATTTAATGATAAAAATGATGTGCTACACGTCAAATAAAAACTTTTCACCAAGTTTCTAAAAGGTACCTAAAACAGGCCAAACACTTATAACGGTAAGAAACTGCCTGGTTAGGATGCCAACTGCCTAAAGCTTTATCTCATGACGGCACAACGCATGTGGCGGCTGGCAGTGGTTTTCAATGAGCAACGTGACTGCTCTCAGAGCTGGCGACATGCAGGGTCGACCCGCCTTAAGCTGGCATCCTTCACTTTCCGAAGGACTCCGACATCCGACCAACTGCCTTTGGAATGTAAACAGAGGTTGACATGTACACTGACTGGTTTAAAATGAATATTGAGTTTTGAGGTCTTGAATATAAAATTATTTTCCTTTGTAATTGTCTTGGTCAGAATTGCCTATACATTATATAACATATAAATATAACATATATATGATATATATGAGAGAAGCAAAATAACTGAGGAGTCTAAAAGGGAATGTTCACAAGGTGCGGCAGCAGCCGGGCAAACTGGCTCGAGGCCTGAGAAGCTGAGGAGGCTCTGACTGGCACCCGGAGAACGGAGCTGCAAGTGCAGACGAGGACACCTGGAGGGGCTGTGGCCTTGTGGGGGACAGTGCCACCGCAGCCTGGTTAGTAACGACCCCAGCCACACCCTCCTTGTTCCCTCTGCGTTTCTGGTTCCTCACTGGCCAAAGGCAAGTGCAAGCCAGAGAACCCAGGGTCTGCGGGGGGAGTCCTTCAATGTCAGCCTTCCCAGGAACCAGGCAGAGGTAGGATGGTGGACGGCGAGTCCGAGTGGGCAGACTGAAAACAGCCATTGCAACAAGAAGTTTTGTTTGACTTTCCCTAGAGAACCCTCAGTTCCTAGAACAATTCTTAACAGCTAACAAGCACTCAATATATATTTGTTAAAAGAATTCCTCTAAATCTAAATTCTACTGGATCATCGCCAGCCATCTACCTATCAATCAGCTTGCAATACTTAGGTGCCAAATTTGTGCAAATGGGTGCATTAATATATGTGACAGTAGACACATGGGGAGCGGGATGAGGGGAGACAGAAGAAACCAAAGACATGTCCCTGTTTGCAGAAAGGGGGGGTTCTACCAGCTTCTCAGGTTTGAGAGACATTAGCATACGGAATATACTGATCCACACTTAAGCATGTGTATGCATTCATTTTAATATAAATTTACATTATAGTAGGAATTACCTAAATAATTAAACCAAGCTGAAAATAATTGTCACTATAGATATTTCTTATTTCTGTGGTTATTTACATTTAATCGCCAAAGGAAAAGGGTGAAAGAAGCCCTCATTCTCTCTCCCTCCCCCGCTCTTGGCCCCAATCAGGAAGCCCTGCTCTAGCAACCATGAAACTAACACAGGAAACGGGGCTCTCTGTTACCATCGGTTATGAAAAAACTACTTAAAAATTTTCTGCCTCAATTTTCTCACAGTAAACTTTCTTCTTTATGTGGGTTATAAAACGCCTCTCTCAAAAAAGCATTCGTCCCTAGCAGAGAGTAAAATATCTTCCCTACCCGGCAGATTTTTGAAAGGTTTCACATTCTTACGTCTTTCCCATCGCCACAATCATTATCAACACACTCCACTGACGTCTTTTGTTCAGGAGGTACCCTCTGACCTTGTAGAATTAATACTGTATTTTAAACTAGGGGGGATTCTCTCTAAGTCTTAGTGGGAGCATGACTGGTGTATAAAGCCCTTGTAATGCATTTTGAGCTGTTGGGAGTTATTCGTGTTGGGTTTTTGATGTACCCATTCTAGTTAGCTTTCCTCTGAAATAATTCATGTGCCTTCTAAATGGAATCATGAAAATGCTTAATAAAAATGGTAATAAATCCAGAGGCCTATGGTTATAACTGAGGGATTGATGTCAAGCAAATTTTAGCGAGTGAAGGCAGGGGGTGGTGGATGGTGGCTGAAGTAGGGGCTGGGTATTCAGTAAGTGACAGTAGACTTCACGGCGTTTTTCCTTTGAAGGATATTGAGCTGTGGTCTGGAGTTTCTTTGTAAATTGCACCTG
>PVJI01013838.1:0-46333 GCA_004026765.1 Micronycteris hirsuta
GCAGCCAGTTACTACAGGAAGTTCCTCGCCTCCCTCCTTGGTCTCCACGTGGCCGAGGGGCAGTAATTCAGGGCGTTTCCCCCAAAGCCGGCTCAGCCAGCACAGCCCCTGCTCGCGAGAAGGCAGGGAGCCCCGCCAGCCTTAATTGTTACGATGCGGACATCTTAATGGGAACAAATTAAAAGGCGCTCAAGCTAATTATGCTCCGCAATAAAAATAATCATAAACTAATAAAGCTCCTTTGGAAAGGTGATTCTGGGTGACCTCAGAGGAGTCGCTTTCCTCGCTGGGAGCGGGCAATTGACAGGGAAGCAGAAGCCCCGCACTGTCCGCTGGCGGTTATACTTTGGGGATCCCTGTGACTCAGGACAGGTCCCTTTCATGCTTCTGCACACGCCCCGGGCCGGCCCACCCCAGCCCCACTCCCGGTCCCCCTCCCCTCTTCCCGCGGTGACCCCTGCTTGACCTACAGTCAGGCTTCGGCTCTTTGCAGGAGGCCTGGGCCCCCGCGCCCAGGCTGGCAGGCCAGGACGGCCCCTCTCGCAGGTGCTTCCAGCCACCTGGCGGGACAGGTCTCACCTCAAGGACATCAGGTTAGGATCAAACGCGTCGTTTATGAAGACTGCACAGTCTGAAGGGGCAGAAAGTAGAGAGGGACCCCTGGTGTCTGTCACCATGGATGAGCCTGGGCCACTTGGGGGGCTCTCACCAGGGAGTCAACCCCCGGGGAGGGGGAGGGGGAGGGCCCACCCAGCAGGCTCAGGGCAGCGGCCAGCGTGAGTCTTTCGCACTGTTCTGGGGGAGGATCCTGGTTTGTTCATTGAGGGTAGGCAGTGATTAAGTTACTTTGTTGCTTATAAATAAAGACAAGAGTGACCAGCCTTGGCCAAGGGCTTCCAGGGCACCAGGCAGGTCGTCTCCACCCTCTCCCATGGTAAACGCCGTGGGAGACAAGCACAGCTCCCCGCCCCCGCCCGATGGAAACAGGAAAGTGTGCAGCCCAGGATGCACAGCTGGCAGGAGGCAGAAGCCAGCGGGGGACCTATGACATGGTGACAGGATTGGTGCTGGGCTCAGCCTGCCCGGTCAGCTCTGCCCTTCCCTCTGAGTCGCCTTGGGCAGACTGGCTTACCTTCTCTGGGCCTCCCCTCCCTTGTCGGTGCGGTGCGCGAACGAGGGTGCTCCCCTCGTGGATCGGGGTGAGGCCCAGGTTAGAATGCTGCCTGATATCCGGGAACCTTCCAGCTGATGTTGCCTATCGACACACCTCTTCCTTTCCACCTGCTTGGGTTTTCCATTCTCCTCTGACACGCCACTGCCAACCAAATCCAGAGAGTGCACCCCAGGTCTGCCGCTCCCATGCAGACTGCACACGGGCACGCAGTGCACCCCTGCTGCACGCGGTGAGGAGGAGCCTCCGCCTTGCACGCGATCTCCACGCCCCGCACCATGGCAGGGCGGTGCCAGAGGCCTTCCAGTGCGGACGTCCTAAGTGACGGGCCCTCCGTTAACTCTCTGCGGCCTTTGTCAACCCCACTACCTAGGGGGCTAGGTCATTCTGCTGAGGGGGACCGTCCTGGGCGCTGCAAGATGGGCAGCAGCCCGCCTGGTCCACATACACTAGGTCCCAGTGGCGCCGCCTCCCTAAGATGTGGCGGCCAGGGCTGCCCCAGACACGGCCACATGTCCCCTTGAGGGACAAGTCACTCCTGTTTGAGAGCCACCATCCTGGAGAAACCCTAGGAACCGGCGCCCCGTGGCGGGCTCCCACTGATTCTCGGGCGGTGACTGTGACCCTCTCCACACTGGCATCTCCCACGCCACATTTGGCCCCCGCTGTCACCCCAGGCCCCTAACACTGGCTCAAGCTGCCCGCAGGAACTGACGGAACAGGGGACCTGTAGTGAGGGGGATCAGCCACTCGCCCCACAGCAAAGAGCAGAAGAGAAAATACCCATGATTCCAGCCTGCTGAGGACAAGAGAGAAAGCATGGACACGCTGGGGTCACTTCCTGGGGGAAGCCAGGCCTGTCACCTTGACCTTCGGGAGCTTTTCTAGCACCAGGGAGGGAAAATTAGGTGCTCCTGGAAGGATGCCTCCAGGTTGCTTTGGTTAAGAGCCCCAGTGATTAAGGCTCAGAAGAAAGAAGTTACCCACAGAAAATGATGAGGAAGCACCGTTGGATGGTCAAGTCCTGTGGGCTCAGCTCGGTTGTGTAGTGTTGACCACGGGCTGGGCCCTGTCGGAAGTGCCTTGTACATAGGGACCCATGTCATCCTTGTCCCCTACACAGTGGGGACAGTTGGTCTCCTCACTTTACACATGGGTGCCTGGGGCCCAGAGTGGCCCCGAGTCCTGTCCAGGGTCACACAGCTGGGAGGTGGCAGGGCTGAACTGAGGGTTTAACCCCAAATCTGCGCACGTGCCCAAGAGACGGTCCCTCCCCTAGAGGGCGTGGCCCGGGCACTGGTGTCCGTGGGAATCAGTCCCAACAAGTGCCTTAGCCTCTCATTTCAGATGTCACGGGGAGGGGGCCACAACCTGAGTGTGGCAGCGCCTTGCACTCCTGGGACACAGGAGAAGGGCCGTGCCTCTGGGCCCTGGCGGCCAGCGCCCCTCCCTTCCCCACGGTGGGGTTGTCGGGCTGTCTCTGACGGAGGCTCTGGGAATCTGGGAGAGAGGGAATCCCGGATAATGACCAGTGCAGGGGCCTGCAGAAGACTGGGGGTTTAGTCGAAAGTGTCAGCAACCCCAAAGCATATTCAGTTCCCTTGGCTATGTGCTCTTTTCTCGTCCCCTCGGGGAGAGTCCTCCTCCGCGCCCCGCACAGTTCCCGTCGCTCCAAGATTTCTGGTGGCGGGGTCAGGGCAGCTGCCCAGTGGGGCTGTTGCTCAGTGAGGGGGGAGTCACTGTGCAAGGTACAAGGGCTGGGACATGTGTCCTCACGGGGCGCTCGGGGGACCGAAGGCAGGCCTCCCCACATCCCCGTCACCGACGTGGGTGCACGCGGTGTTTGCCCCTGAGGCGACGGGGTCACTGGAGGGGCACTCCGAGGGCCCAGTCTTCCAGGGCGCCCGTGGGGAGCTCCTGCGAGAAGCCACATCCATTCCAGTTCTGGCTCGTATTTGCTCGGTCCATCTCTCTACTTAGCGCTTACGAAAACGTAATTCAAGATTTTCTGTGCCTGAGTATAGTCTCCCAGGGACTCTGAATTCTCTGAGACATAAACTCATGCCTCATCTCTCTCTTCATTCACAGCGCATGGCAGGGTGTGGGCCCTCAAATGTTGGATGGATGGATGGATGGGTAGGTGGGTGAATGGATGGACAGACGGACAGGTGATCAGATCGATGGGGGAAGCTCCAACAGCCTTGCGCTTCCGGCTGCGCTGTGGCAATCCCACTGGGCGTGAGCAGAAGTGGGCACTGCCGTCCGTCCACCCACACAACGTAGCAGGAGCCAAATGATGAGGCCCTCCGCCCACCCCTGGCTCCCCCTTCACCCCCATGACCAGCTCAGAACAGGAAGAAGGACGTGGGGCTGGGAGAGCCAAGGGAGCGGGAGGCTCGGGGCAGGCTCCACCTCTGCCGAAGGGTGTCGGGCTGGCAGTCCCGTGGGTGTCCCCCGTGGGAGGCTTGGCAAGGATGCGAGAAGTAAGTGCAAAATACCGTGTAGTCAGAGGGCTTCTTCCTGTTCCTGAGATGATTGGTCTGGGCTTAAAGCAAACGGCTCTGTGGAAAAATAAGTGTCCGTGACCAGGCGAGTTCACGATCCCAGGCCTGATAACGAGGCCCGGTGCAGCTCCCATGGGGCCGCCACCTCCAAGATGTCAGGCAAGGAGCAGAGAGCAGGCTGTCTGCTCAAAGGGACCCTTCTCAATGGGAAAACTTAACCACTGTTTTTCCTGTTCAAAAAATGGAGATTAGTGGGAACACAGAAGAGTTTCGGTAAATAACTTATGGCAGCCTCGTCACTAAGTTCTCAGTCTTGCCTGTCTCGGTGAAGTCACAGGAGGTCAAGCGGGCACAGGGATTGTCTGCTGGACGCCCAGCCCATGGGTCCCAGGCCCCTCTCAGTCTGCGCCCAGCCTCCCGATCTCTCAGTTTAGGGGGAAATTGGCTTCCGTGAGCTGCTGGGCAGGTGATGTGTGCGTGTGTGCTCCCCTTCCGTCCCGAGACCATCAGCATCTGCCAAAGAGTCATGGGAGCGCGCGTCCCTAACCATCCCCAAGTGCTCCCTCAGAAGTCCCTCTGCACCTGAGTCCCCCTCAGCCAGGCCTGGACCTCAGTCGCCTGAAAGGACCCACTTTTGCCCGTGGTCACGTGGGATTCAGCGAAGGCTGAGCCTCGTTCTCTGTTCTGTTGAGAAATGTTCCTTAGGGGATCCTCTGTCCAAATAAGTGCCTTCTTATGTTTGTGTGTTTCATGCTTTCTGTTAAGCTTTGGGCTCCTAATTCCTTTCCCGTGGGTCTGCTTACTCGGTCTCGTTTTTCCTTTGCTTACGCCGTACATGGGGACTTCCTCCAGAATAGACCCTTCCGTTACTTTCCCCGTTTTCCTTCTCCATGTGCGTCACCTTCAAATATTCTGAAATCAGTGGCTCTTGCCTGGAAGGAGAGGGGGAGAGGAGAGAGGGGTAATTTTGCCCACAAAATGTCCAGAAACACTTTTCGTTGTTCCAACGGGTGGGGGAGGGGGTGGGTAGGAAAGGCATACTAGCGCCCAGTGGGTAGAGGCCACAGGGGCTACTTACACTCTACAGTGCCCAGGACAGCCCCGCCCCGTGGCTGGTCAGGGCCAAAACGTGAACGGTGACAAGGTCGAGAAATCCAATGAGTGGGGGTTACGGTTACAGAGGCATGTCACTGCCCTGCATTCCCTCGCGGCGTTTTCCTCTCTGGAAAATGTGGCCCTCGCCATCCCCGGAAACTGGGGAGGGTATTGTGTGTGTCTTCCAAACAAGTGCCTGTCACAGGGTAAACGGAGAACCGGAAGGGTCTCAGAAATGACGCTGGCAGTGGTCACTTGGGGTCTGCAAGGCTCTCCTGGCCCCATGTCTGCTGCAGGCCTCTAAGATCGCAGAGGAGGATCCTAATCTCTGTGTGATGTGACGGACGACGAGCTATCACCTAAAACAGATGGTCTGAAGGCTTTCGTAAGGCCCTGGGTATCGGAGGAAAAGGAAGAAGGCAGATAGAAGAGAACCCAGCACAGAAAGTCAAGGCTAGAGAGCGCATTGGGGGACCCCAGATCAAAGGCTGGGGAGAGGTGATAAGAGGAAGCGATCCTGGGAGCAGGGTCAGGGCCCCCCCACGCTGGCGAGGAGGGTGACCAGATAGCCAACAGGGATATGCCTGAAGCCCAAGAAGAAAGGAATTCCTACAGAGGCCAAAAGATTCCCTTCGGGGAGAAGCTGAGGATTGGAGGGAGCCGGGTGAGCCAGAGGGCGCGTGGCCGGACTGGAGGGGAAGTGGCTGGCACAAGGGAGAGCCGAGACACCTGGAAGCATCCACCCAGGACACGCCCCTGGGCTGGGGGCAGGGAAGGCAGCTTCCCCCAGGCTGGGGCACGTCATCCCGGTGCCCACCCCGTGCCTTCTGAGTTAACATGGTTAAGCCGACTTGGAAGGGGAAAACATGGAGGCTTGGAGTTAAGATTTGAAAAAAATGAAAAAGAAAGAAAAAAATTTGAAGTTTACAGAGGTAAAGAAAGGCCAAGGCAGCATGGCCAACCATCCCAGCTGTGTCGGGACTAAAACTGAGCTACGGTTGGAGCCTGCCACCAAATCATGAACACACTGCCGTGCTTCTAGCCTGCCGTGTGTGACGCACTGAAACTTCGCTGGCTTCAGCTAGGAGTCGGTATCCGGAGTTGGCCACCCACGGGCAAAAAGGAGGGAGGGAAGCGGGTGGAAGAGGAGGGGACCCCGTGGGGAGAGGCCCCCGGAGAGATCCATCACTGGGGGCAGAGAGTGGAAAACAAACACCCGCCTTCGGTCCCTGGGCTTGACAATCTAGGTGTCAAGTACAATGGAACATATATTTACCAAAGAGAACTGCCATCCCCAATTCAGACGGTAGACGGGGGAGCTGGCGTCCATACCCCGTTTTTCCACTTCCTCTGGGCTTTCATAACCATCCGATCAGATTCTCAGCGCCCTCCCCACCACGCCCACGCCCCTGCCCAGCTCCTCCTGACCCTGGAGCCGTGCTGTGCCTGGTGAATCACACTCTGCGGGGCATGGCAGCGACGAGCCACCGGCGAAGGGCCACATGGCTGATGTGGGCAGCGCCCTGTGCGAGAGAGCGGCCTGGAGTACAAAGATGATAAGGCGTGAAACGGCCCCCAAGGAGCTTCCCATCCCGTATGAGAAACAGTCTGCGAACGAAATGAGAATTGAAAAGCACAGACGCGAGAGCCCTCACGGCCCAGCCGCGTGGCTGACTGGGGCCCGAGGTGCCGCGGTGTCGGCAGGGCTCGAAGAGGGACAACAGCGTCCTTCAGACAGGGCTGGGGAAGACACAGGAGATGAACGAGCCAGGCAGCCAGGCGGGCTGGGTCGAGGGATGCACACGGCCCGGAGCGGGCCGCCTCAGCTCACGCGTGAACAGCAAAACTGAAACCGGATCTTTGAGTGCGGCAGCAAGAAGGCTGCACGTGAGTTCGAGACCAGGGGCCCTACACTTGGCAGTCCATTAGAAGCCCCGGGAGTGTTTGTTAAAATGCAGATTCCTGCCCACTCCCCCACCCCCCGCCCCGAAGACCCGGAGAGTCTGCACCTTCTGCAGCCCTATATAATCTCGGTCATGCTTTGAGAAACACTCGGTTACAGGAAGACTTGGACCAGTTTCGATGAAGTCAAAATGAAATCTTCGTGAGGTGTCAGAGTTTAGCAAAATTCAGCGGAACTTATTTCTACCCCCCACAGCTACCACCTTCTCAGGGGGGAGGCCATGCATTCTGGGTGGTGAGTCCCCTCGTGATTTACTCACGCACCCGGCGTTTCCCAGCCCAGTCTCCCCGATCAATGACCATGCCCACTGCTCATGAAATGCAACTCGAAAATGCATATTTTAAGGTGTGTGACACAAGGTCCTAAAGTTCATCTAGACCAAGTTGGGTCTAAAATATTCAAATACAGCCTCCAAGTTCTATAAGGCTTCTGAAACATGCAGGTGTGTGGGAATTCAGACCACGGGAGGCACAGGTTTCCAGCAGTAGGAGAGATGCCAACTGGGTCGGGGGTGTGTATGTGTGTGTGTGTATGCGCGCGCGCGTGCGCACGTCTCAGCCCGCTCCCACTATCTCCGGACTCAGAATTTAATCTAGACTCTCCTGAGTCCCTGAAGATGTTCCCAGTTGGGATATTAAAAACCCCTGAAGGCTTCTGAGCTTCCCTGCCTTCTGGAGCATGGAGACATTTTTCCCGTTAGCGGGGGGGCGGGGGCTGGTGGGAAGCCGGAGCCATGAGGAGAGATGCAGCCCCAGGGAAGTGTCGCAGGGCGTCCACTAGGGTCACAGGGCCACGGGACCCCTGCGTGGGGCTTGTAGCCTGGACAGAGATGCTCAACAAGGAACTTTTGGAGACTGGTCACGCAGGCCTCACCCAGGGCCGTGCCACCCAAAGTGTGGTCGCTGCACCAGCCGCCGGTCTGCACGCCCTGACACCTTGGTAGGGGTGCAGAATCTCGGGCGACGGGCGGACCCGTGAGATCAGTCTGCATCTTCACACAAGCCCGGGGCAATTTGCACACACATTACAGTTTGAGGAGCATCCTCCTCCGTCTCCAGCCTGCCCCAGGATTTGGGCCCCTCTGCTCAGAGCCTTGCAGAGATGGGGCAGTGGGATCCGTTGTGGGGGCAGGGGGAGGCAGGTCCCACCCCCTCCGCCTTCTCGCCCTTGTAGCTGCTTTCCCAGCAGAGCACCTGCAGGGTCGTGCTTCTCTGGAAAGCCTCTAGAAACTGACCCCCCTCCCCCTGCCCTGCCTCTAGGGTGGGGCTGCACTACCTCTTTTCTCTCTAAGTGCCCGGGATGCTGACAGCCTCAGATGGAGGCATCCTGTTTGTCGAAAAATAAACCGGCAGTTAAAGCAGGGTTGCGAGAGCGAGAAAACCACAGGCCTGCGCGCCACTGATAACGCGCGGGCGCAGCTTTTGCAGAAGTTCCGTCGCTGCAGCGGGGCGCTCCAGGGCCCGCGCCACCTCCTCCTTTCCTGTGTCTGCAGCCCTGTCCCCTGTTCCTGGCTGTCGCTTTCTGTGTGTCTTTCAGTTACTTCACCCACTGTTTTTTCTGAAGGATCCCCTCACCGCTCTGCTGGGAGGGGTGAACCTACAAAGACTGCCCAGGCAGGGACCTGCGGGATTGGGGGCCAACATGGACAAGCTGTCGTGAAAATAGCACAGTTTAAGGAAAGCTGAAGTTGCTTTCCTTTCTACAGTATGTAATGCTTCGACCTGCCCCCCCCCCAAAAAAAAAACAGAAAAGAAAAGGAAAAAAAAAGAAAAGAAAGAAACAGAAAAAGCAATCCAATGAGGCCGGTAATGCTAAAATGTTGCATGAAGCAAAAGGAACCCCAAAGTCCAATATCCAGATTGTTTTCTGTCTTGGAATAAGCTGACCTGGCCTGATTCCATGCGGTGAATAACTAATTACCGATCTTCCTCTTTTGGGGGATATTAAAAGCTCTTTCCCCATTTGCCTATTATCAGATAAGCAAAGCAGATGAGAAGTCAGTGGGTAACCACAGGTACAACCACAGTATTAGCTGGAAACCAAACGACTTGACCCTCCAAGGCAAAGGGTGTAATTGAGAATTAACCTGAAGGGAGTCTCGCACAAGCTCTAAAACGCCATGTTCTCCAATCAGTAACATGGACTTCTCTGAGCATAGAAAGAACAACCCTGCAGGGTGGGGAGAGAGCGAGAGAGAGAGAGAACGCGAACATCTCCAGCCACAGAAATGGCTGCAGTGGGGTTGACGCAGAGTCTGCAGGCAGGGGCCCGGTCATTGCTGAAGCCCCCACGGCTGTCCACCCTAAGGGTCTCTCCCCAAACTTTCAGATTTGCTTCAGTTATTCTTCTCTGTCTGAAAATGTAGGGTCGAAACAGACATTATGCATTCCATAAACTTCCTGTGTTCAAAATGAATGATTACCTTGGGTGAATAAGAATCCACCTTATTTTTAAGGATTTCCGGAGACCCATATCATTTTCCCTCACCCTCCCCTGGAAACCTCTCCAAACGTGCTCACTCCCCTGTCAAGAAGGTTCCTCCTCACCCTGCTGGTCTGTGGGCCCATCTCCCCACGCCTGAGACCCTCTTCTCTCTCCTGGTATCTTGCGCACGGCCGCGTGCTGCATCACCCGTTCTCCTGGTGGGAGCTCCTTTGTGTTCGATCCCGTGTACTTCGGCTGATCCAGGTATAGACTTTAACAATGAATAACTCGACTTTACAATGAAATGAAGGAGTGAGAACTCAAGTCAAAGGATGGTTAACACTTTGGGAAATAGGACAGGGAGCGCCAGGGCAGCGCGAGCCAGGGATGAGCGGCCAAGCGCACAGTCTCACGGGGAGCGGCGGCTGTCTCTAAAGATGGGTGCAGGTCTGGGGAGCCCGCGGGAGACAGGATGCCAGGCCAGGAAGGGCTTTGAATGCTCTTAAGAAGGCACATTCCTTCCTGAGCAAGGACCCACGTGGATGCATGATCATGTTCACTATTTACTTTGCAGACCTCCTGGAAATGTCCTTAATGGACTTTTTCCTCAGTTAAACGTTACCATAAACAAATGAATGAAAAGATTGTGACAAGAAAATCCTAGATCTGATTTTAACTGTGCATTCTGGAATTTACACGTCCATAATTGCAGCGCCCTTCAAAGTAGTCCCCCCGGGGAAAACCCACTATCCTGCTAAGAGCTCCATTATGATTTTCAGCATTTTTGAGGCTGCTCTTTTGAAATGACTTCCAGGGTCAGTTTATTGGTTAAACAAGTAAAACAGCCTCCTGACTTTTAGGTCACACCTCATTTTGGAGCAAGACAAGTATTACCAGGCTTCATTAACCACCTTCTATGTCACTGAGTCTCAGTCTTAAATGGCTTCTGGCTCTTTCTAAAGTCAAGCCCATTGCTGGTGTTCCAGACCCTGTGATTATTCCAGAGAATATACTCCACCCTTTCCTTTTCGAAAAAAGGAATTCCAGCCGGATGCTGAGAATGTCAGCGTCACTACGATATGATGTAAAGCTGCAAGATTTCTAGGTTGAACAAAGCAACATTATCAGCCTGTAACAACTTACATAGGGTTTAAAAAGTCAGCTTCAACCTACAGCCACACGTGGTTAAAAACAAAATGTACGGCCAGCCTGACCCACTAATATAAGTCAGTGCATTGGTTAGGAACTTAACTATGTGACTGATCCCCACTATTTGAAAAGTTAAAAGACTAAGATGCAGAAAGTAAATTATAATTCTGTGAAGCCTTTTTGGCACGTGCTGAGATAAACTTTTACCCCAGATATGCTCTGATTATTGATAGCAGACAGATAGATACATGGGGCTGTGTCAGGTAGTTGCTTTGACTGCGGTGACCGAGAGACCCCAAGGCCCGGGGGCTGAAAGGAGGCAGAAGTGCGCCTGCCTCCCCAGAGGTCTGGGCCCCGGATGGCAGCTAACAGGCACAGGGAACTGGGCCTCTGCTGCCCCATGGGCCGCCACACCTGGCCCTGACCTCAGGGCTCCCCAGGGCGGCTCCATCCCGCACGGCCACCTCCGCATTCAGAGCAGGAGAAACGACTGTGGAAGGGGAAGGTTACTCCTTCTTTCAAAGTGCAGGCTCTGAGGTTTGCCCACACACCCCTGCTCACAACCCACGGACCAGACCCTACACCCGCACTCGGGACACCTCGCTGCCAGAGAAGCTGGGAAACATGGTCTTTTCCGGTGCAGCCCTGCGCCAGGCTAAATATGTATATTTATTTGTTTAAATGGATTTATATTTAATTTATATTAACAGATACTTACATTTATTATAAATGTAAAATGATAATAACTATAAATGTGCATAAATATGTATATACATTTATACAAATATATATTAGATGATATAAACATATATCAATGCATGATATTAATATATGTTACTATCTTATTTTGTATAATAAGCTATCTCTATTATAACATGCAATGCGTTAATATAGTTAATATCATGTGTGCTATTGCCCATTACATAAACACACCGGTGACCTGTCCTGACGCAGACTTTATATGCAGGGTCTGTATATGCAGAGAAGCAGCCTGTGACTCGACATGAGGAGCCCCTGACCCGCCGATGCTGCCCTGGTGTCTCCCCATCCATCTCAAGGGCAGGCGCAGCCCAGCATCGCCCCATGGACCAAGCGATGCTCGAGGGACCCCCGAGCACACGCTTTCCCCACCCCAGGGCCCCAGTCTCATCCAGCAGGGCCACACAGCAGGGCACAGGGCACAGAAGCCCTGCGGGCCACAGGCCCCTTGGGTCAGAGGGACCCACCTGTGTGCATGGGGCCTCTCTGTGGGGAGAAGGGGCGCACCCTTCAAAGCTCCGCCTGCTTCTGCTTCAGCCAATCCCCTCACCAAACTGGGAGGGAGGGAACCTCTGTGGGTGGGGACCGCCACCTGTGCCCCCAGCAGGGACAGGCGGGCTTCACACAGGGCAGGCTGCACTCACTTCCCAAGGGCCAGTGCTCAGGAGTTTTGCGAGCTGGCCATCAAACACAGCCGTCACTCAACACGCAATCATGTGGACTCACGGTTAAATGCATCGACAACCCGCATGCTGAGAACTTGACACCCAGCGCGGCCGCAGTGTGCTCCTACAGCTCCGGGCAGTCAAAGGCTTTTGTGTCTGTTGTCGCTGGGTGGCAGGAACGCAAAGTCACGCAGTACGCTGGCTGCTGAGGTCAGGCCAGGCCACCCGCAGTGATGGCCAAAACTGCAGATGCCACCGCGCAAGGCTCCCGTCGCCCCCAGAGTGCTTTGGGCTCTAGGTGGACAGGCTCTGTCCCAGCCCCCGTCCTTCGACCTCAGCTGAGTTTCAGGCCACCGTCATCTGGTCCAACTAGAGAGCCAGTGGGCTCCCTCCCAATCAGGGCCTACGAGGAGCCTCCTCTCCCCACCGCCCCCCACCCATCTCTTGCTGATACAAACTCCTCACCTCTCTTTGTCGTGCTCAAGGACAAGCCACCTTCCTCTCCCTGGTGCTGCTAGTGAGCCAGGAGGGCACCAGACAGCTCCCTCAGGGAAACCTACTCTGACCTGCACTCCCTCTGCTGCGGGTCCACCGGTGCCCAGGCTGGATTAGACCATGGTTCCCAGCAAACTGCTTTCGACACTCAGGTTAATATTGTCTCGGAAGAAAAACTCGTGTAGTTCTCTGATTGGTGGGTTGGGGGCATTTTCTCCTGCCCCGGAGTTCCTGAGAGCCTCTAACACGGGAACTGCCAGCTCTTGGAAACAATGAGAAAATGGCTCTGAGCTTCTTTTTTCCCTTTGTTCCCCTGCACCCCGTGGGAGAGATTGGGAGAGGTGCCCTTGGGCCCTGCGTCCTGGAATGGGCCCAGTGGGTCTCCCCCTGTCTCCTGGGATAGTGCTCAAGCAGGGCCTGCCTTCCGGGGTCCCTGCTCCTTTCTCAGCGATGCCCCAGCTCAGGACTCAGGGTGTGTAGGGTACTTTCCATGGTCCCCCCAGGTGGAGACTGGACTCCTCTGACCTCAGAACTCAGCCTGGTCTCCAGCCCGCCTCTGCAGGCAAAATCCATTCGATTCCAGGCTATGCGTCTCCATTGCTTCAGAGTTTGATGTGGGAGAGGGGGCAGTAACATTTGGGTTGATGCATTCCTATCATGCACACACCCACAATCACACGTGCCCTGTTTAAGTTGCTCTGTTTAGATTTCTGTCATTGTTGCTGATTCCTCAAATAGCAAACAAACATTTCTACGATAGACACAAGATATCAGTGCCTGGGAAGTGAGGACCACCTCATTTATCTCGGTACTCAGCTCACAGACACTTAACACTGCTCGCCACGCACCCGACGTTGTGCTCAGTACTTCGCAAACAAGAACCCACGTGACCCTCCGAACATTCCTTCCGTGGTGGGTACAATGACTAGCCCCATTTTGCAGATGAGGACACTGAGGTACAGGCTGGTGCCCAGGGTCTCGAATCACAACTCCATCTGGCTCTGGGGTTCAATTCAAACTGAGCCCCAAAGCCAGGGGCAGGACACTCCAGGGCTCTGCCACGCACGGAATGTTCCTACGAGGAAAGACTAAAACCACGTCTGCCCGCACTCCCCGATGGTGACTTCCCGGGGGCCTCTGTGGGCCTCCGCGGGTCTCGTCCCCGCTCCCGCCCGGGACGCTTGCTCGTCCTCAGGGAGACGGTGGCCCCCCTTCCTGCGGCGGAGAAATAGAAGGAGGAAGGAACGACTTCCACCGCTTCTCTCAGGTCTCGCGGGGCAGAGCCTTCCGTGAGGCTCCACAGGCGCAGAATGCTCTTTAAAAGTCGTGGATAAATTATATTTCTGTAACAGGAGTCATTATTTTAAGGGCATTATAATTTAAGGGCCAATTCATTCAGTAACTGTTTTAGTAACTTACCAAGATTTCCGCCAACGACTCAGCCTCGCCCACCGCGGGCTGGTCCGGCTCAACTCTAAACCCGGGAGGGCTCGAGGGGCGGGACGAAGAAGGCCTGGGGTGGCAGGTGGCATTTGCCGCTTCCTCTTCCCCGTTCTCGAGATGACAGCCTAGGAAGGCCTTCGGGGCCCGGGGCCTGCCTTTTCTCGGGTGAAGGTGGATCTCGTTTTGCATAACCAAGCCCTTCGGGTCTTACTTTCTCCTCCCCACTCTCCCCGCTGCCAAGAACTCCACTTGCTCTGCCTTCTCGATAGAGGACGCATCCCTCAGAAATTAGGATTTGTCCCATTTTTCACTAGGTGCCACTTTCTAGCCATACCCAAACACGAAACCACAGCGCTTTCTCCCATGTGCCTCTGCGCCCAGATTCACACCTGCTCTGCTGAGTGCAGAGGCAGGTACCCAAGGTATCGGGTCCTCCTGGGCTCCCAGGCCCTCTGGGGAGCTCGGCTGTGGGAAAGAAATGGCCAGAGCTTCCCCTGAAGAAGAGGCAAAGTCGTGCTATTTCTGTTTTTACAAAGGCTGTATGTAACTTTATGGATCTTGAGAACAATACTTCTTCCATTCTTTCTTCACTGTATACACACAGCATCAAATCAGCTGGGGGAGAGCAAGGCTCGTTTTGCTGTTTTCTATATTTGAAAAATTTGAAACAGGGAAACCCTCAGGCAGGCACAGAGAGCCTGAGACTGTGCAGAGGGCCCAGGATCTGCCATGAAGGTGCCATCTCCCTTGCAAGCAGCCGACTGGGTGCAGGGGACAGTGGGTGCTGTCTCCCTGCCAGCCAGCAGGTGGGCTTCCGAAGGGCGCCACTGTGCGGCCAAGGGCAGCAGGACCCGCCCCAGCTCTGGTGCTGGTCTTGGCTTCTGCGGCTTCGGATTCGTGATTCGCCAGGCCAGAGACTGGCTGTCCAGGTGTCAGCGCCCCACTCCCGGGGGTTTGTCACGCGCGGGCTGTCACTCATCTTTCCAGGGCGCGGAGGCATGCCAGGAGGTCCAGGGCCTCAGGGAACTTCCCTGCATTTCCTTCCTGTGATTCCAGAACACTTTCTCCAAGTGTACATACTACTGACGTTTTTACGAAGAGCTTCCAGACTTCTAAGAATGCACACGGAGTCATGTCACAGAATCCTGAGCAGTAGCATTTCACATACAGTCCGTCCGACCTTGCTCCATGCATTGACAGTGTTACACCAGACCTTTGCAGACACAAAAGAGAGCTATGGAGCGTCTCCCCACCCCCCACCCTCAGTGACAGCATCGCTGAGGACAAAAGACATATGCACGTGGCGTAGTTGGGTAGCACCCTAACAGTGCGTGGGACTGAGGCATACATGCGGTAATGCTGGGGCAGGACAGAGGACTGGCAGGTCGGAAGGTGACTCTGCTGGACCCTGAAATAGGGTGCTGCAGTGACCACACTGGCCCTTAGTCCGTGGGCCTGGAAGAACTGAGACTGCTCTATTGAGACGGTCCGTGTGCCGTGGGGAGGGAACTTGCCTTTCCAACCTGTAGTGAGACACACAGGTGGGGGTGGCTGAGGAAAGAACATCAACCACCAGCTCTCACCAAGACTAGAAAACTCATCACAGCGTTTAGGTGGATGAAAGTCAACTGCCTACCAGGTGTGCCTAATGATCCCACAGGAAGGAGGAAGCAATGAAGCATCTATTGAGTGCCAACTGTATTCCAAGCCCTGGACTAGAGGAGTGTTCTTCTGTCATCTCTCATTAACTTCACAAGGACCCTATGGAGTAGGTGCTGTCCCATTTTAGAGAAGGCAAAACTGAGGTTCAGAGAGGTGAACAGATCACCCACGGTTAAGGACTTTTTAATAACAGAGAAGAGAGGTAAGCCTTGGTCTTTATGACTCCAACACACAAGCTGTTTTTTTGTGTAGCCAAACAGCAGTTACAGAAATCAGAAATCATTACGTGCCTATTACTTTAACAATGCTGTGAGTTTTATTTGATTACAGCAGTGCATTTGGTGCAGGTTGTTCAGGCTTTAGAACTGCTCCTGTAGCCTGGTCACCGAGTCACAGCTGTAGGGACCGGGAGTCTTGCAGTGTCAGTGGGCCCTGGGCATGCTGGGCACCATTGCTGTTTTGCGATGTGCTTAGGACAGGCCTTGGGTAGCATTAAGTACATTTCCATCACTCTCCAGCCACAATGCACATGGCATTGTCTGCTGAGCTTCCCTGCACTCCAGTGTGGGGTGTGACCACCAGGGGAGGTGGCCTGCTGGAGCCAACTTGCAGGCTCGTTGCGGATTCTTGTAAACAGCTCCTCTCCTAAGAGCACTGATGAGTCAGGGGTTTGGAGTCTGGAAATGTTTTCTTTTAAAAGCAGGTTACGTGTGGGAATTAGGTGTTTGGGCTGACTCTCATCTCAGGACAACTGCAGAAGAAATTGTAGAGCTGGGTCCTGGGATGAAAGAGCCGTGTGCTGGAGGAGCAAAGGGCAGTGCCCCCTCTCTTGAACACGGGAAGATTGTAAAACAGGTGGCAGGTGGCTCTGCCTTCTTCTCCTGCACTTCTCCCCCGGGCTGTGCCCCCTCCTGAGGGCAGACTTCCCAGGCCTCCCAAAGGAAGCCACCTCCCAGAATGTTCTACTGCCTCTCCATGCCCAGTCAGGAGATTTCGTAGCTGAAATAAAGGGGTGGGTTGGGACAGGCCTGAGTGTACACAGGGATATTTTCTCACTCGAAGCAATCCCTTTGAAAATGTGCCTCTTCCTTCCAGTAATGAAGTCCTGGTGGCAAAGGGAAGCACACCTCATAGTGGTTTCACATTTAATCTTGGTTCTGCAACTAACGAGCCCTGTGGGTCTGGATAAGTCACCCTACCTTCCAGGGCTCGGGCCTCACCTGTGGTGGGAAGGGGGCCTCCCCACAGTGGCCTTTTCCGAAGAATGTCTCTAAAATGTCACTTCTCGAAAGTGACATGCTTGTGTCAGATAGCTTTGTGCTGCCCAAAAAGCCCCCCCTGGAAGAGTCACTGGTCCACTAAAGGCTCTGAGAAGGTCTGTAGTAATGAACTTCCTATTCTTGTTTGCTCTGTTCCTCAAACCCTTCAATTTTTTAAGTAGCGCTTCTTTTTTTTAAAAAAAGATTTTATTTATTTATTTTTAGAGAGAGGGGAAGGGAGAGAGAAAGAGAGGGAGAGAAACAGCAATGTATGGTTGCTCCTCACATGGCCTCCACTGGGGACCTGGCCCGCAACCCAGGCATGTGCCCTGACGGGGAATCGAACCGGGACCCTCTGGTTCCCAGCCCGCGCTCAATCCACTGAGCTACACTAGCCAGGGCTAAGTAGCGCTTCTTATTAATACTTTTTGCCACACACATTGGGAGGTGCCGAGCAGGTAACATGTCAGGAGGTCTGCGTATGGTCTTCTCATCTGAAAATTATCAAACATCCTTACACAGGTGGGGAGGAACACCTTCCTTCTAAAGGTGATTGATTTTAAAAGTGCCCACAACTTCTCTGGTTCCAAGAATGGATAATACAAGGAATTAGACAAAGCTGAGTGAAACTGAGAAACACCGAGCCTGCCCGTGTCCCTGGAAACCCACGCGCTGCCCATGGGAGAGACCAGCAGAGGAGGCTTTCACGTCATTGGAGATGCAGAGCCTCCCACGGCGACTCCCTCCCGCAGCGTTTCCCCGAAGGGAAGCCCACTCGATGCCCACATGTCCCAGCCCCTGGGAGCCCATCAGTCAGCTGGTTTCAGAGCCCCCCCAACACCTGACGTGGCTGACTGATCAGAATAAAGCAGGCAGCCCCCACGTGAGGTCACTCAGGGATCAAGGTCAGGTTGAGGGTCCTGATAGAGGTTTGGTGTTTGAGATCGGTGCTCTGCTCCTGGGGAAGTCAGGGAGGAGATGGATGTTGGAAGATCTGGAGATTTTTTTATATGTCTCCTGCATGTTAAAACCCCGCCACACAGTGCAGACCAGACCTTGGGAAGCTAGTGTGCTTGTCACTGTCACCTGACCTGCTCAGTCCCATCCCCTGGGTCCCAGCAGTGACTGCTGCAGTGAACACATCCGAATGTCGTCTTCGGGTGCATTTCTAATTCTGTGCTTAGGATACATTTCTGGAAATAGAAGTGTCGGCCCAGCGGCTGCAGGCATTTTTCAGAGTTTTGATGCTGACACGCTGCCCTCTGAAGAGAGGGCACCAATGTGTGTTCCAGTCCACATGGCGTGGAGGTGGCCGTCCCTTCCCCCTCAACCGTCGCTGGGCACTAGCTGCACTTCGTTTTATTCTTTTTGGATTATAACCCGCCTTCAGTTTGGGGGCAAGGGTGTTTCATAAACTCTCACCGCTCGTTTGCGCTTCTCCGAGCAGTGCTCTGATGGGGGAGCCACTCCTTCCTGTCTGTGGACCTGCGAATAGGGGTGTAATGAACACACCAGTGGTGTGTCAGGCTTACCAGATAAGGCTGTGTAGCGTGCGAGCGCAACTCCGTTCGGGCTCTCTGTTCTGCAGAACAAACGCAAACCCCAGCTGCACCTGTGGGCCTCCGGTACAGTTCTGTTTATGAGCAAGCAGAGGTGCATGGGCAGAAGGCGGGCCATCTTTAATGAAGATTACTGTTGGTGATGTGTATATTGCTGCTGAGACGATATATTTGCCAACACGCTACACCGTGGACATTTGCATTGTGCAGTCGTGGTGAGAACCATTCTTCATATCAGGGATCAGCAGATAACAGTCGATGGACCCAATCGGATTCTTCGCCTGATTTTGTAAATGAAGTTTTATTGAAACAGATGTACTCATTGCCTATGGTTGCTTCCTTGTGACACAGAAAGTTGAGTGGTTTTGGTAGAGACCTCATCCACAAAGCCTGAAATACTTCCTGACACTTCATTGAGAAAGCACACTGCCCCTGATTTGTGTCTGACTTTGGAGTGTACCGAGGGTTTTTACCAGAACAACCTCCTTTATGCCTCTGCCCTGGGAGAGACATCAGGCATCCCTGCTCATCCCGGTATATAGAGGTGTATATAAGTCTCTTCAAGGTTAAAGGATTGTCCAAGGTCATGCTTCGTTTCTGGGAGGAAGAGCCAAACTTTGAATTTATCTTTAGACCTGAAATCTGGGGTTTTATTACTTCTAGATACAAATGGCTACCATCCTCTGTCCCTTCTTTAGCCTCTTCCAACGAGTGCCTGTTATTTGCTTCCCAAATCCTCCCTTTGGGAGTCAGGCAGTGTGATGGTGGAGAATCTGTCCACACTCCCCCTGGCCTGCAGCTGGGATTCAGACAGAGAGCATGCGCATGACTGGTTCTTACTGACCTAGTCCTCAGAGTACCGTGAACGTTGGTGCCACTGAAAGCGGGTGCCATCTAAGTTACTCTTTCTTCAGTGATCAGAAACCCGAATCATCTTCAGAAATACCTGAGAGTCCTCGTTTGAAAATCTGTTCATTTATTGTGGCCCAGAATTATGGATGTGGGTCACTGTTCTGAATGCCTATAGACCTGTATCAGCCCCTAAAAATCACTTTTAAAAAGTCCCTGCTGTAATTTTATTAATATTCCACTTGGTTTTCTTTCATGATGACAGAGAAGGAAACATAATGTGCATATTTGAGCTTTTGGAGTGCTTGTAGGCCGATAAACAGGGATGTGCTGGAAATTTCATCATAAACACCAAAATATAACTCGTGGGGAAAAGCAGAGACCTGTACACAAATAACAGACGAACATGCCAACCAGTACTTTTAAACCTCACTGTTAAACTTGAACCTCGTGTTAGACACGGGGGATTAAGCTGACGATCATATTTACTTTAGTAAAAACTATTTAAAAACACCCTAATTCAGAGTGCGTTTCTGACCTTCATCCCAGAGCCCCTGCCAGAAGGCATCCCATCACTGGCTCTTGAGGTCAGAGAAAAACACACAGAAGACAAAGGCCTGGCTGGAATGACTCATGTTACCAGCCAGCTGCTTTCCAGAATCCGTTAAGCTTTAGGGTCCAGATCTCCTTTTGTGGCTTTTCACAGACCTGATTTGAACAGAGAAATTACAACAACCCTGCCCACATAAAAGCCAAGGAAAGAAGCTAGCTGGGGTAGCGAGAGTGCCCAAAGTTTTACTCCACTTTCAGGCAAAATGGCAAGGGTGTCAGCAAGCTTTCTCTTTCGTTTCGTGGTAACGAAGACTCCTGGGCTTCCACTCATTTCAGAAATGATGAAATTTGCACGCGGTAGATTCTGTTTGACAAGACGGAGACTTTTTCCCCAGGCCCTGGCTCCCGAGGCTGCTAAAACCTCATCTGGCACTTTTGGCGAACGGGGGTTGATGACTTCCCTTTCTCTGCTTCTCTAGGCCAGTGCCAACTTGTTTGGGGTTCTTCTTTTCGTTGCCGGATCCTATCCCAGTATATGATCGATCCTATTCTTTGCCAGTGAGAAGCAGCATCTTGTCCAGATGCTGATCTTATCCCAGGTACCGACTCCTGAGTCAGTAGTGGCGGTCTCAGTGCCTGGGAGCTGGGAAGGAGGATTGGTCAGCAGGAAGGTTGCCAGGGTCCGTTGGTTACGTGTGGTATCATGGCCGGGGGGCAGGGGGGGAGGCCTGAGAAATGAAGCGTTTCAGCCACCCCCGAACGGCAGCGGCCCGAGGCCGTTTTTCCACACAGGGCCCCGCGCGTGTGTGTGTGCTCTACTCTGGGTGGTGCGGCTGGCCATCTTTTACATTTGTCCACTCACTGACTTATTTAACCAACGCCGGTTGAGCATCACTCTCTCTGAAGAAGTCTTCCAGAGGCTGGGAGCAGAAAGAAACCCAAGATACAATCAGATGGGCAATCTCATAAACAAAGGCTGTGCCTGGACGTGACATGCGTCGTCGGAATGTCCTCGGTAATTGAGTTGCCGGTGCTTTGGGGCTCTGCTTATTTAAACATTAAGATGGAAAAAATGCTGGAAAGAAGATTAATGAACAGATTAAATTTCCAGCAGTGGTTATCAGGGTCTCCAAATCTGTGGTACTGGGTATTGTTTAAAAAAATTATTTTCCTAAAGTTCATGGGGCAGTAGGCCTTGTTATTGGTCTAAACGTAGGGGAAGGGGACTTGAAACCAGAAACCACAGCCTGGCTTTCATACACCCCGAAGCCAGAGATGGGACAGGTTCCAACGTGACATGCCCGATATTTGAGCTGTCGCAGCCTGAAGTGCTCTCCCCGAGCATCATCTCTTTGTGAGACTATGTGAACAACCTGGAGAGGCTTCCATCCTGAATATATTTTTAAGATTTTATTTATTTATTTTTAGAGAGGAGAAGGGAGGGAGAAAGAGAGAAACATCACTGTGTGGTTGCCCCTCGTGTGCCCACTACTGGCGACCTGGCCCGCAACCCAGGCATGTGGCCTGACTGGGAATCGAACCGGTGACCCTGTGGTTTGCAGGCCGGCACTCAAACCACTGAGCCACAGCAGCCAGGGCATCCACCCGGAATATTTATACGAGGGTGTGGCTGGTCTCACACCACAGCGCAGACTAGTGGGACTTTAGAAGGGACGCATGCTCTCATGCTCGTGTGCAGCATGCGAGGGACCTGAAGCGCAGGGACGGGAAGCTAGCTGGCCAAGACCCCCGAGTAGTCAGTGTCAACGTTTTAACCCAACTGGAAAATAAGAACCTGGAAAGGGTCATCCTTGAAACATTTAACTCCCCCCGCTTTTTTTTTTTTAACTCAATAAGCTCCATTCCACCTAAATCCGAAGTGCCGCATGTCCCTGTTGCCGATGGGCAGAGCCCCGGCCACACCGTGCTGGGAGCGGGAGCATGTCTGCTGCTGTCCCGCTGGCCCGGCCCAGGGGGGCACTCGGACCGTCTTGGTCTCCCTGACTTTCCCACGGTGCTCATGCAGGCATCTGGCGTGCTCGTATGTAATTGCGCTGATTCCCTGAAATAGAATGAAGTGTAATTAATAGTGAAATCGCATTGACCGGAGTGTCATTTTCTTTGAGGAATCAAACCAAACCTCTCAGTCTTGCATCTCAGGGTCACTGCGGTGAGCAACGCCAGGTCAGTTTGTACAAAAAAGTTGCTTCCTGCCGGCGGCTGGCCCACTCGATGGCAGGGAAGATGCTGAGTGGGATCTGTTCAGGTCTTCAAATCACTCAGCATTCCCAAGAGAAGCGTACCCTCACATCACCTTTCCACGACTGTGAGATTCCCCGCCTAGAATGCATCATGGAAATAAAGTGCACCGCCCCCCTCCCCCATCCCCGCCCCCGCCCCATGCGTTGGCACAGGGGTAAAAGATGCAGCAGCATTTCCTTCTGACAGATCAGATTTCCCTTTGACGCGCTCTAAATTCTTCAGGGCCCGCGGGGAGACCCCCGATAATTGCCTGTAATTCAACCCACACACGACCGGCTCTCCTGAAAGTCATGCATCAGCCTCTCCATTGTAGGCAGAGACCCTGCGTTTTCGTTTTTTTCTTTTTTTATTTCTTTTCTCCCCGTTGGAATGGTAGCTCTTTTCATGCACGGTCCTGTTTGACGTTGTAATGTACGTGTAATTTCACCCTTGTCCAGAAGCCCTCCTGTGTCACAGCCTGTGAGCGCGGCTCCACAGTCGGCGTGGCCGGGGTTGCCGAGCACCCCGCGCGGTGCCTGTCGTACCTGTACCGAGGAAAAGGGTGGACGTGCAAGAAATTCGAAGCACGTCCTGCGCTCACTGCTACTGACGTTTGCTCTTGATATTAAATATTCCTGGAATGCACACTTGACAAATATTTTGACATACACAGTCATAAAGTCTGCCTAGAAGGATGCGCACGACCGAATTTTATTCTGTTTTCTTTTTAAATGCTACCTTCCTCTGGCCCCTCGTTATCCATCCTCAAGGACAGGGCTGAGGCAGCGACCCCCCAAAAACTGGATGAGCTCACATCTGACGTTGACCCGACTCACCCTCTTGGAACTTTCAAACGATGATCGCAAATTGGGGCCAGTTGTCGTTGGGGAAGGGAGAGTTGGGTCAGAAATTACTAAATAACCTAAGTAGTAAAGACGTCTGCCTCTCAGTGGGACGGAAATGCTCACGTGCATGACACTAAGACAGAACCGATATAAATGTGTCCATCACGGCGCCGTGAAGAAAATGCCCCTGGATGTGGGAGGGCAGATCAGTCGAGGCCGGTGGGGGCGGAGGTTGGTTTAGAAAGCATTTAGGGACTTGAACTGCATCCTTGACGGCACCAGCCTCTGCAAAGCAGGCGACGTGGCAAGGAGGGGTCCTCGCGGGCAGCAGGAAGTAACACCGATTATAGGTGTGAGGTGAAAGGGCACCAGGTGTGTGGGTGTAAAACAGCACATCCGGTGGTGGGGAGAGGGTGGGTGGCAGGGGCGGGGGTGTGAAAACGCAGGGAATTAAGCAGGAGCCGTAGCGTGCAGCTGGATTCCAGAGGGCTTTGGAAGCTGGGCCTTGGACGGGAGAACGTTTTCTGAGCTGGGACGTGCAATATTCGGGGCTGTGGACAGATTTCACTGATGCTGCTTGGAGAGCATCTGGAATGGGGTGCAGAGAGAGGCACGGGGGTGCGTTTGGGGGGTGAAGGTACAGTAAGTATGAAAGAAGGAAGCGGCCTGAACAGTGTGGCGGCATCAGCAATGGCACAGAGGTGGGACAGAGAGGTGACTCAGGAGGCTGGCCTCTGATTGACTCTCTGGAGGGAAGGAAGGAGGGCCAGGGAGAGGTGGCACCCATCCTTCTTCGGGCTCCTAGTTCCCACCCTGAAAGAGGTGGTGTCGGCAATGACAGTGTCACTCACATATACTGAACACATATGTGCCCAGTGCTGGGCGCACCGTGTGACACCTGTGCCGTGGGCATCACCATTGTTCTCATGAAGTTCGGATTGTTTACCTAACCCGCCAAGGCCACCCAGAGGAATGGGGACTCGAATCCAGGGCTGGCCCTCTGGCTCCTGGCTCTCTGAGTCTGGGCCCCATGGAGAACGTCCTATTTGCTAGAGGGAGAGGGGGTGCCACATGCTTTGGAGGGGTGGGAGAGAGCACAGGCGCCCTGGCTTTACCGTGCTAACCGGCGGCCACACCCTTGTTGTGTCCTTTCTGAGAAGAACTCTCCGTTCCGTGCGCCTCCTAGAGGCTCCTGGAGAGGCAACCACGGTCCATAAAAACGTGGAGGAAATTTCATTATTAAAACCCCCACCTTTGGTGGGTGCACATCTTCGTCTCCTTCGGCGCATCCCACTCCCAAACACAAGGCGCCAACGCCCTGTGGCCCACGACACAGAAGGAATGTGCAGCAACAGCGGCGAGACCTCGCGTGGGTCTTGTCTCAGGGGATGACGTACGCACAGGGTCAGCCTGCCAAGGGCGATATGAGGAACGTCCACGCTGTCGGGCGGCCAGCGGAGACTCTTCCCGGCTGGGAAGATGGCGATCCAGTAAAATCCAACCCCAGGCATCCCAGTGGGGGTGGGAGTGGGGTGGGGGGCTGGCCGCCACATGCTCCAGTTGAACAGGGAGCAACTCTCAACGTGTGAAGGCCATGTCCAAGGTGTGCCCGAGGTCACAAGACAGTCACCTCCCTGAGAAGCAGGCAAAAAGGAGGGTCTGAACTTCGAGCTGCCCCTTTCTGAGCCTGCAAGAAGAGTATTTCCATTATCCCCAGTCGGGACCCTGTCACATGATGAAATTTGCCAGCACAAAAGCAGCAGGGCACATGTGCAATGAGGTGGCATCGGAAAGGTCCCATTCAAATGATCCCTGGTCCCTTGGGGAGAATTCAGTGATTACTTCTACTGTGGAGGGGCGATTTAAAAAAGCGGAGTCGGAATTCCCGGGCCATAGCCTGAGCTTCACTGACCTTACTCGCAATGCACCCGCAGCCTCGCCCTGAAACGGGCCTGTGGTTCTCGGTGGGGAACACAGACTGCCCTCGGGGTCCCCTGAGATCCTCCGTGACGCTGAGCCCTGCAGCTCCGACGCTGCCACAGGAGAGCAGTGGAGGTCTTTGCCAGTCCACGTGCGAAGGTGTCCCGGTTTGAGCTGCACTTGTTTGGTGCAATAACATTCTGATGCCACCAAAGGCGGAGTGGCATCGTCACGTGGGTGGCTGGTATCAAGTCAGTCCCTTGGCCCCAGTTTAGACGAGTCGCCAATGGCTGTCAGACCGGCATGGACAGCCACAAGCCCGTATGTCCAAGTGCTCCTTGCTTTGTCCCATTTCCGGAAGGCCACCACCATAGTGTATCTCACACGTCCATTTTTCTCAACAGTGAACAGCAGTGAGAAAGGTCTTCTCCTTTAAAAGTGTCTTCTATGGGTGGGATTAGTGAGTGTATGTGGATTGTTTTGAGAAAATGTTGACTAAATCAATACAGAAGAAGTTGGAAGGCACACACTTGTGCTCTACCAAAAGCATCAATTTGAAAAATAACCCTAAAACATGTTTGTTTTCGTTTCATTGATGGGACTTCATGGGTGTTTTAAAGACAAAGTTCCATCAGACAGGGTGGGGGTGCTCCCTTGAGGGGAATCAGCCTCAGCCTCGGGGTCGGAGGCGTCACATCTGATCTTAGGGAGGCAGCAGGTGCCACGTCCTCAGGGCACTAGGTGCCCCGGGGACTGGAAATGCAGAATAGAGGCCCCAGCAGAGGGGCCAGCGCCAAGTCTGGACCCTTAAGACGAAGCTGTGGCTTTCTGCCATTCCTCTGGAGACTCCATGGATTCACAAGGTCGGTGATGTAATTCAGGACAATGCTCCCAAGGCCTATTTAGACTAAGACATGGATGAGTCACCTCTTAACAGACAGCTTTTCTCCTTCTTGTTCACTCATCATCATCAAAGTGAAAATCTTAAGTGGAGTATGTGAAACTGTAAGTTGGTTTGGCGTGTAGTTGTGTCTACGTGGACTAAGTTTCCCACTTGTGGGAGTCTCCCGTTACTGCTCACCCCGTTATTTTCCTACCAGCTGTCTGCTGGCTCCCGCGGTAGCGAGACTTGCTCTTAACCCAGCCAAAGTCAAGTTCTTGGCAGCCGCCTATAGTCACAACGGTATCTCCACTCAGTCCGGTCCTTTGCCATTGAAGATTAAGATGGATTAAGAGACCCTGATGACTTTTTCAGACCGGGAAGTGATTTCGCATGTATTGGGATTCAAGGAGCGGGACACGGGAAAGGGAGCTGGCAATTTGAAAATAGCCCAAAGTGCACATGAGGTTCAGAAAGTAGGAAAGGGACGAGTGCACCAGTCCTCCGGGCGTGGAAACCGCGCCACGTGGGTCCTCACCGGCGTGGCTCAGCATTCCTTCACTGTGACGCTCAGCTCTCTTAGGGAAAGCGTGAGGCAAGAGTCTCACTAGCAGCCACTCGTCAGTATTGTTTCATCACAAAACCGATAGAGGCAAATGCATTTATTTTTCATGTATGCCTTACATCGTTCTTGCACTCCATAAATATCTATCTTGAGTGCCTACCACATGCCTGCCATGTTCTCAATGCTTAAAATATAGCAGTGAAGAGACAAAAATCCCTAACCACATAAAATTTACATTCAGAAGTGGAAGTCAAAAACTAAATGAGTAGAATACACAGGGTGGGCAGATGCTGCGAAGAGCAATGGAGGAAAATCAGATAAATAGGCGATCGGGAGTGACATGGCGGGGAGGGGGACAACAGTGAAAACGTGACAGGTGACATGTGGCTGAACTGGAGGCATCCTGACCCAGAGGAGGCAAGTCAGGGAACCACATGAATATCTGGTACAAGGGCATGCAAGGCTGGAGAAACAGCAGGTGCAAAGGCAAATTAGGACTTTAGGTTGGGTTTTTCTATTTCAGTAAAAACACCCTTGGGATTTTCGTAGGGATTGCGTTGCATCTGCAGTTTGCTTAGGTCAGCGTCACCGTCCAGACAACACTGAGCCTCCTAGCCCATGAACGTGGAACACCTTTCCATTGATCTGGGTCTCCTTCAATTTTCTTGAGTAATATTTTGTAGTTTTTAGTGACCAAGTCTCAGTTCCCTTGGTTAAATTTATCTCTAAGGATCTTGCATGCTTTTGTAAGTGCAATTGATTTTTAAATATGCCTCTTGACTTGTTCGATGCAAATGCATAGAGCGACAAGCGATGTTTGTGTGTTGATTTAATACCTATACTTTGCTAAATGCAGTTACTAGATTCCACAGTTTTGTGGATTTGTTAGGGTTTTCTACATATCAGGTCATGTCATCTGTGAACGGCGATAAGTTTACATCTTCCTTTGCAGTTTAGATGCCTTTTATTTCCTTTTCTTGCCTGACTTCTCTGACGGAACTCCCAGCGCTGTGCTCCCTGGGCGGCAAGCCCGAGCTTCCTTGTCTCGTTCTGATCTCACAGGAAAGGCTTTCGGTATCTGACCACCAAGTGTGCCAGCAGCTGTGCATTTGATATGTGGCCTTTGTCATGGGGATGAAGCTCCCTTCCATTCGGGTTTATGGGGTGTTTGTCTGGGGTGAAGAAAGCGTTTGGGGTATAGATGGAGGTGACAGTCATACAAATCCATTGTCAATGTAATTCAGGCCACTGAATTATGTACTCTGAAATGGTTGACATGGGAAGCTTGACGTTATAAATATTTTACCACAGCTCAAAAAAAATTAATAATGCAAGATACCAAAAGCGACATTGAAGGGTGTACTTTAAGGAGGTGAATTGTGTGGTATGTGAATTGTATCTCGACTGAGCTATTTATAAAAACAAAAACAAACTCCAAAGAGGAGACTACTGCAGATGGAGCTGAGACAGGAGGCTGCCCTACGGGAGAATCACGCGGCTGTGTGAGAGGTGGCGGCCGCACTCCCTGACGGCAGGTCGGGTGCAGGGGCGAGCGAGACACAGGAAGCGGGGAGGGTCCCGTGCTCTCCCGCGTGAGCACGCTGGACACAGCCATGGCCGCAGGGGAGGGAGGGCTGGGACAGCAATGCATCAGGGAGGCCGAGGCTTTGCCCTTAGACACCTTAGGGCCGCCTTTTGCTTCCTGCCATCGTCTGTACCCTTGGCTCATCCTAGCACTGGAAGGGACGGCTCAGCCACGGCCTGGCACTAAGGACTCCCTGTATAGGCGAGGCAGCCAGTCACTAGGAGCGACCCCACTCCCAGCTCCCCCAGAGCCGATCTCAGGCTGGGCTGTCACGTCAGAAGACAAAGGTGTGGGAGATGGTTGGTGGAGGCACAGAGCCTCCAGGTACTGAGCGCAGTTACTGCTGTGTACACGCGTGCAGACGGCAAGAACGTGCGCCCACGGAAACAAGCGTGAGCCATCTTCCTGCCCTCACGGAGCCTGGCACACAGCAGGGGTACGGTAAACGGCTGCTGGTTGGTTGCTCCACAGCAGTTCCCAGTGAAAACTGCAGGATCTTCTTCACGTAGACTGGGAAAAATGAGCAGACTTGCGTTTCCGCTTTTGGAGTCACTCGCGGCTCTACCCCGAGGTGCTGATCCCTCGGGGTCCTTCGACCTGGTGTTTTGACATGTTTGGGTGTCTTGTGTGGCTGGTTCTGACCCTGGGAATCATCTGCTTTCACTTGGACTCTAACTAAAGGGTGACTTGAGCAGGAGCTAAATATCATTGGTGGGCTCCAACATCTTCGGTGAGACTCCTGTCTCACTCCACCCAGTGCAGGTGAAGCTCATGCTGGGCTGAGCGAGCTCAGAAATGTCACTTCGCATTAGTCCCTCTGGGACTTTGAACCTTCTGTTGGGTGATAGCAGTGGCGAATTCTTTAGAAAATTTTAGTCTGATGAGATTGTCACCTTTTTTAAAGGAGAAAGACCAGCATCTGCGTACTCTTATGCTTCCTGGGAGAGAAGATTGAGGGGAGGAGAAGGGGCCAGAACCTCCGTGCAGTTTCATGTGCTTCCTGCAGGGAGAAGGCCTGACCACGTGCGGGCACAGAAGGCAGTGCTGGGGCAGCCGGCCCCTTTCATCTCTGTCCCCACATGGTGAGCACTGGGCCGCGTGTGTGTTTTAATACCACTCTCTCTTCCAGGGAGTTCGGAACACACATGTTCCTTTTAACTCCCACCAGACCCTGAGATCTGCAAGCCAGACAGATCATTCTGGAAGGGGTTCGGAAAGGGCGGGGGCAGCTGCTGTGCAATCGCCGGAGACTCAGGAAGCGCAGGTCTCCCCAGTCCGCCCCTGAGCGCTCACGCTCGCACGGCAGAGCTCAAAGGCCTTGCTGTCGATGGTTTTGTTGCCATAAAACACAGATAGTAACACTTGCAAAACAGACACTAAATGGAATGCGTGTTGTGATCTCAGCAGCAGAGGCAGCCCGCGAACATGTGCTAACAGTGTGTGGTTCTGGGCAGGCCTGGAGCCACAGCCCCGCCGCCACCACAGCCGTCCAGGGCCGGTGCCAGGAGCGGCCCCGGCACGGCAGCCTCCGAGCCCCGTCTCTGGGTCCAGCTGGCAGGAGATGAAGGGCCGCCCTGCCCAGCTGTGTGTGCCCTGCTCACCCGCGGGCCTCCACTCAGGGCCCCCGTGCTTGACAGCCATTGGAAGTCACCAGTTCAGCCCCAGGAGGGACCTCCTTACCACCACAGGCCTGTCTCGGGTCAAGTCCATGAACCCTCCTGTCTGTGGGCAGGGCAGTCGAGGCCGGCTCCTGCCAGGGGGGCAGTTTTGCTTTGCGACACAGATGTCTCAGGTGCACCTCACGGGTGCGTTTAGTGGGAGCAGAGGGTTCGCGGTCTGCTTTGGTCTTGACGAGACAAGACGAGACGAGGATTGGGCTCACGGGGATCGGGCTCCTTCTGCAAACTTGAGGTTCATGGTGCCCAAAGCCAAAGAAATGTCCCCTGAGGAGGGCAGATGGCAAAGGGGAGGGAGGGGCCAGATGCTGCCAGGAACTGCCACTGTTATCTCAGAAAGTCACACAGCGGCGTCTGGACACTGTGCGGTCCTCCTGAGGAAGCCACAAGGGACGGTCTCAGGGAAATGGGCTGGTCTCTGTGGCCCCCGCTCAGGTCCCCTCTCCTAAGCCCCTTTCTTCTTCTGCCCATGCCCGCTCCCAGCCCGGCCTGCTTCCCTAAATATTTTCTAGAGAGGAAATCAGGGCGGCAAAGATATTAATTTGAAGGGACTTACCCCTTTCCGGATGGACTCAAAGTTTAAAAGAGAAAGCGAAGAGAGCGCAGCCCTCACCCCAGAGCATAAATCTCGAGTGGCAGACGGTCAGATAGTGTCCCCAGGGCAGGGCGGGTGTGAAGGGGAGATAAGGGGGAGACTGAGCTGCTCCCGGGCAGGTGGCCAGGACTCAGTCCGAGCATGAGGCTGGTCCGGACCCTCCCCCGCCCTTCCAGGTGCATCCCAAATGCACAGAGACGGCCCTGATGGAGCTCTCCCAGATGATGGGGGAGGGCCAAACGATGGTCTCGGGTTATAGAAACCATCCTAGAAAGCCCAGAGAGAAAAAACAGTGCCTGGCTGCTCCCCATCTGCCCTGAGCCCCGGAGCAAGAGGAAATTGATTTGAATATCAGCATGAAGAGTTCAAGACAGACAGAGGGAAGGATCTCCTGACAGAAAGACATTCCTGCCTGCTGCATAAACCCTTCCCTTTGAAGGTCTCGAAAGCAGTCAGGGCTCCATCATCGATCGAAGCAGCAAGATCCCTCCCCACGCTGAGACTACCTCACCGTCTAATTTTAGCAGCTCCTCTGGGCCAAGGGAGGGGTCCCCCCTTCCCCGGCTATCGGCTGTTCCACACGCCACCTCCTCCCGCTTCCTTTGATGTTGGCAGGGGGCTCGTGGACCCAAGGCCAGATAGGCTGCAGGAAGGGACAGCCCTCTCTCACTCGCTGCAGCAATAGGAGGTCTGGTTTTGTTTTGTTGTCTTCTTTTTGTTTAATTGTGAAGCTCCAGCACTTTGTTTGAAATGAGTACGGGCCGCGAGGTCCAGGGTGCATACTTAGAAACCACTGCGATATCCATTGCCCTCCAACATCCTCTCCTTCTTCACAGGGGAGGATGTTTAAACCGTGACTTTATTCTGACGACTTTAGAGAGTTCATTCGTATGGTTAACCCACTATGGACGACTGCAGTTCAAGGCCGCCGTGCGGCGACAGAACGTGGCGGAGAGCCACGGGGATGTTTCTCATTGTGGAAACGACAAGTCCGTCATTTTCTTCTCCAAAGCACATTTCTCCAGCTTGGGGAAGGACATTTTTTCTAAAGGAGTCAGAGCTTTCACATTAGTTTTTCATCTCCCAAGTTAACCCTATGGAAAGTGTGGCAATGTCTCTGAATTTTTGCAGAATACTTTGATAGCATCTCCGTTCTCTTGCTCAAGAGCTAAAATCTTGTATTGTCGCTGTTTTGTGTGCTTATGGCCAAACGCCGTGGAGAAAACTGGTCAGCTCAAGGGAAACTTGTGCAGCAGAAGCGCCTCGGTTTCTAGATAATTTATAGCCGCGCTTTCAGTGACGAGGATCTCTGTGAAACTGGCTTTTTTTCCACCGGAGGCCTTAATAGAGACGAGATGGGCTATGAAGTCAAGCGGAGGAGGACAGGAAGGGGAAAGAGTTTGGTGTCTTTTTCAAGCTAGCTATTACTGAAGAACTGTCAAGGCGGTTCCAGGAACTCTGTTTTCGGGCCAGAGCTTTGGTGTTTGGCCCCTGCAGCTCCCTGCACCCCCTTGGTGAATGTGATGGGCCTCCGGCGTAGGCTCACCCGTGGACTTCAGGGGCGCCCAGGCCAGAGGCACGCCAGGGCAGGAACCTGGCAGGGTCGGGGGGACAGGTTCTCCATGACTTGCTCTCTTCCTTCTTACTTCTGGGGCCACAGGCCTCCCCGCCTCTGACCCAGCCCCCCTATGACTGCCGCCTCTTCACGTCCTCTCCTGCAATAGATCACGGGCTCTTCTCAACTTCCCTAAAGTGACGTGCCCCCCTTGTCACCTCTGCAGCGGAGCAGTCCCGACCGAGCTGCGCAGCCAGGCAGAGTGATGGAAGCAGGGACAGAGCTGCGAACTCAGGCCTGACATCTGGGGGTGCTCCCAAGAGGTGGGGCTTTGGGGAGAATTCCTGCCCCATGAGGTAGACAGTTCAAGTCCACAGCTCCACAGTCCTTCCAAGTCTGAGGTCCCATTATTCTGCACTGCCAGGGGCAGGCTGCAGACACAGGCGGTTCAAGGTGCAGGTGTCTGGAAACAGGCGAGCAGCTTCAACTAATTCTCAATGTCCAGATTCTGAAAGGCAAGTCTACCCTGAAGGTGGGGTAGGGCATTCTGAAAGGCGGGGTGAAAACAAGCACACAAGGACATAGCCACACACACATGTGTACCTGTACACGTGCACACCCGCACACGTGCACATCTGCACACATGCACATCTGCACACATGTATGCCCACACACGTATATCTGCAAGTGTGTATATCCACACACATGCATACCTACACACATGTATGCCTACACACATACCCACACACGTGTATGCCTGCACACATGTACGCCTGCACACCTGTATACCCGTGCGCGCATATACCCGCACACATGCACATCTGCACACCTGTATGCCCCACGTATATCTGCACATGTGCATACCCACACACGTGTGTGCCTGCACACATACCCACACACGTGTATACCTGCACACATGTATGCACACACGTATATCTGCACATGTGTATGCCTACACACATGTATGCCTGCACACATACCCACACATATGTATACCTGCACACATGTATGCCCGCACACGCGTATACCTGCACATACATCCCAATAGGCAGAGAAGACACAGAGAAACTAAGAGACCAAAGTTTCTAAATGGCTTTTGCTATAAACCATGCCCCATGTCCACACAGGACAATGCAAATTACAGCATGTATGCATTTAAATCTCAAGTTATCTTCCAGAAACTTACAGTCTTTATTCCCAACAGGTCAAGTCTCAGAGAAATGCAATGCTTCTTTTCAATTAGGAAAAAGTAGTGATTTCCATGTATTACTCATTCTATCATTGTTCGTTTACCAGACCGAGACACTCGCTCCCCCGTCATTAAATTCCACCCTCTGTGGTCAGAGCTCGCAGGAGTGCGCCGTCTCTTCTGGGAAGGGTGGGCCCCGGCCCCCCTGGTCTGGCCCCGCCCCCCCCCCCCACCCTGGCTGAGCTTCCCAGCATCATGCACTTTGCTCTGTCCCCACTGTGGACTTCGGCCACTGGTCAAGTTTCCTTTGGAGCCCCGGTGGCCCGGGCGCCTGTACCGAGCTGACTCATGCTTTCCTGGACTTCCCGCCACCCCGTCCACAGTCCGTCTGGAGCTACAAGACTCTCTGCTTCAGGGCGTCGCAATTCCAGCCAGGAAACCAAGTCAACCGCCCGGCCTGGCTGAGGCCGCTGAGGTTGCGTGAGAGCAGAGGTTCCCAGGCCGTGGCTCGGCTGGAAGCTGACCTGTTTCTCTTTTGTTTCTTCTTCCATTCTTTTGAGATACAGTGGGCATGCAGCACTGTATGAATTTGAGATGTACAGCATTATAACGTGACCTACGCGTACTGTGGAATGACCACCACCGTGAGTTCAGTCACTATCCGTCATCTCGTGTAGGCACCAAAAAGCCAGGCCGTCCTTTTTTTAGCTCAACCACGTCTGCTAACCAACTCACCGACCAGAATCTGTGTGTGGGCGCCCGAGCTCACATGGCAGAGCCCTTCATGGGGCAAAGACAATTGGTCACTCGGTTTAGCTAGTTGGCATCTTGGGTGGGTATCTTCCCTTTCCTCCTAGAAATTCCTGCAAAGATTATTTTTAATTTTTTTCTTAAAAATAGGAGTGGCAGTGGTCAAGGAAGCCTGGTTCCTCCTGGGTGCCCTGGGCCCACAAAGTGACCCACTGGCTCTCGGTCCATGTTTATTCACTTAGAGTCGCAGCCGTTGCTTTCCCCGCTCACTACAGGGCGGTGAGCGTTCCCTGTCGTGGAAAGAGGCTGAGACAGTTCGGCGCGTTGCCGGCCACCAGCAGGAACGAGACGCCCACCAAAGCCGCTTGCTTGACTGCAAGTTCATGAGAAAATCCACTTTTAGGAAACTTAGTGAGTAGGGGACTCTTGGTGAGTGACGTGGAAGAAACCAGAGTATTTATTCCAGGTCTTTTCCCCTCATTCCTCAGTCACTGTGTGTGCGTGCATGTGTCTGCCTGTCTGTCTGTCCAGGAACAAGCAAACGGGCCCGTGTTTCCCTCCAGCCTTGTGCTGACTCAGTCGTGGAATTTGCCCTGTGCAGGCTGGTCACGTGGCAAGTCACTGAAGCACGCAGAAGCCCCCGCGCGGTTTTGCTTGCCCCCAGAACTGCCCCTCCGTCCAATACAGTTCTCTCAGAAAGTGATGGTTTCTGTTCCCCCATCTCTCATACCGCCTTGCATGTTATCTTCTTCTTCCGTAACTAAGTCACTTCGCTTGCTTTTAAAGTCATCCATGTTCATAACTGAGGTCTCCAAGGCATATATATATATGGGCTTTGGAAAGTCTACCTCTTGTTCTTCCTGGAAGTTTGGAAAGCTCCTGAACTTGGGCCCATGTGTCTTTCTCAAAGCACCCCTGGAGGGTTGGTGGCACCAGGCCGGGCCACCACCCACCCCCAGAACTGCTCAGCCTGAGCCTCAGGGGCCCGGACTGTCTTCCTGGCAGGAAAGGAGATGGGGCGCAGCCCCGGGAGGCTCCACACCCCCTCCCACCGAGGTCACCCCTTGTACAGGGCCCCACGGGCAGAACCTAGGCCTGGCCGGGCCAGCCCAAGGACCGTCTCAGTCGGGGCTCGCAGGGGGCCGCCGGGACCAGGCCGCAGACATTTGTGTGGCTGTGTGGTCGTGAACACGGGCAAAGGACAGCATTTGGTGCTTCGTCTTTATTTATGACGTTGCGTTGTGTGAAACCTCGTCATCTTTTCAGAAGGGACTATTTCTTCGTATCCCTCATCATTTTCGCTGGAGTCATCACTTGTTTGTCAGTGGATTCATGGTCTATCGCCCCCAGAATGTCGACCTCGTGGAGACCGTGGCTGAAGCCAGCCTTGCTGCCTCTTGCGTCCCCAGTGCCGAGAGCAGGGCCTGGCCCCGGCCCCCTGGAGGGCCCCCCTAATCCCCACCAGAACCAGTGACTTCCATGAAGACTTTATGCTGAAGAGGGTCATGTTCTGAGATTCTGCATGGGCATGAATTTAGGGGGACGCTGCTCGTTCAGGCCAGGCCCTCTGGGCACAGGAGCCATTCCCCGTGTGACTTCAGGCAAGTCACGTAACTTCTTGGTGCCTCTATGTTCTCCCCTGTGAAACAGGAGCGTAGTTGTCCCTGCCTGGCCGGGCTCAAGGGGTTGACATTTGCCCTTTGCATAGAGTATTGACTGGCGCGCAGCGAGAGCCACATAGAGGCTGGTACAGTGAAGTCAACCAAGTGCCCGCAGATGCTTTACCAAGGCCAGCTGGACAGCCGTGTCACCCAGAGCTCCGCTGGGGGTGACGGGCAAGGGAACAGGCCCACAGGGCCAGCCGGGAAGCACAGGGAGGGACCCAACCCGTCCAAGAGAGCGAGGGAAGATTCGAATATTCTTTCACTAGGAGGATATAGTGGAGGGAAGAGAGGGGAAGGGGGTTTCAGGCGCAGGTAGGAGCATGTTCAAGGACCTGGGGGCAGGAAGAGACCCAGCGTGCTCAGAAAACGCCAAGTCGGTCAGGAAGGCTGCAGCCCAGGTGAGAACGCAGCTGGGACACAGTGAGGGAGGCGGCCAGGTGGAGGCCCCGGCCGCCCACGGAGGCCTCCAAGGTCACTCCTGGCTTTCAACTGTCAGTCTGCTTGGGATGCTCTAACAAAAACACCAGAGACTGGGAGGCTTGTAAACCACAGACAGTCATTTCTCACAGTCCTGGAGGCTGGGAAGTTCAAGATCAAGGCCCTGGCAGACTTGGTGTCTGTTGTTGCAGCTGAAGGAAGTAGAGAAGGCCCGGCAGGTGCCCACAGCTCAGGTTTTGAAAGTACTCAATGGCTCCATGGTACAGAGAGAAACGCATGGACCCGGGCTGAGGCTGGGGGTCAGGACTGCTCCACACAGTCCCTGGGACCCATGCGTCCCGGGCCCCCCTCCTCATGCCCTGGTCTTCCTCGTGGTGCCTGTGTTTGCTGTGAGCTGTGGCAGGAATGCATGCGGACGGGGCGCGGGAGAATGGGCTGCTGGGGGCATCCAGGGCCCCATCTCAGCAGGTGCCCATCTGTCCTTGTCTGCATTTCTAGGGTGCTTAGAAATGTACAGGGTGAGTTCACGCACGTGTCTCCTCTGAGCCCCACACGGCCCTGCAAGGAATCCTGTCCCCTCAGTCGAGAAATAGGAGATGGTTCCGAGAGCCCCGTGAGTCACTCTGGCCACCCCGCCCCCAGGACTCTTGCCCCTGGAGCAAGCGAGCCTGGAAGGGCTGCATTCTCTGAGCACTTCGGGAAACCCTCTCCTTCTCTCTTCTCCTCCGGCGCGCCCGGTCCCCTGCCTCTGCAGGCAGCTAGCCGGTCCTCCTCTCCACGTTCTTGGGTGCGCTCCAAGCCCAGATGAGATGCTCTTTTTTTCCTTCTTGGGTTTATGAGACATTTCTTGGTGACGTCAGGCTTCAAAGGCAGCCGCCACCGGGAAGATCACGACCAGACGCCCGTTTGCAATCCCCCCTCGTTCCTGCTGCAGGACCACGGTGCTAACACCTGTGTCCCCTCCCAGCATGATGCTCAGCCTGTTTTAAGTGATTTCAAAAAGTCCCTCACTTTCTCTTTCAGGACCTAAATTAAAGTGTCAGTGGTCAGCAGCCTCCTTCCCAGCCAAGATGCTGATCCCTTGTGACCCCATTCATCACCGCCGCGTAGGCTCCCTAATCGCCGTCCACCTGCCTGGTGTCAGCATGCGGTGCCCCCGCGTCTGGCTTTCCTCGGGAACTGGCTACATGCCCCTGTTCTTGCCAAGTCCCCGAAACCCTGGCTTCAAGGCAGGCGAAGCGTGGCTTCACGGGACCTTGGGCCGTGATTCACCCCACAGCGCCTGCTGTCTGACCCAGTAACCACACAGTGGGGAGCTTAGAAACTGTCAGCATAGTCAAAACACCATCCCCGGCTCAGCCTGGGAGTGAGGTTCAAAGGAACAAAGATGTAAGTCGAGCATTGTAATGACAAGGGCCGTCCAAAGAAAGTCACTGAACCTGGGCGCGGAGCCTTCTGGGGCGAGGCTTCACAGACTTGAAATCCTGTTGGTTCCCCAGGGACTGGGTCCAGGGACACTGTGGCTGCCTGGCCGGGCAGGGCAAAGCTAAGAGAGCAGGGTTGGGGACTGCGTTCGTTTTGTGTGGCTGCTGTCACCAATGATTACGAGCGGGTGGGCTGTCTCATAAGTCTGGAGGCTCGGTGTCCACAATCGAGGTGTCAGCAGGGCCAGGCCCCTCCTGAGGCCCTAGGGAAGAGTCCTTCCTTGCTTCTGGTGGCTCCAACAGCCCCCAGCAGTCTTTGGGCTGTGGCTGCATCTGCTTGATTTCTGCCTCTGACCTCACAGGGCTTCTCCCTGTGACTCTGTGCGTCCCCTCTTCCCGCCAGACCAGGTGTTCCATTCAGAGCCCACCCTAATCTGCTAGGACCTCATTTTAGTTCAAACTGCTCACACCGACAAAGACCTCATTTCCACATCGGTCCTATTCTAAGGCTCCGAGGGGACATGGCTGTTTGGGGGGCACTACAGGGACCACGGTGCGTGTGCTATGTCCACGCATCACCTCCGGCCCGTCTCGTGGAGTTACTCATACCTGGCCTCGATTTCAGAACTGCCTCCACGGACTGAAATCTTGACCTTTCGACGTCTGTGTTTAAGAAAACAAAGGGTGGCGGCCTGTGACCGGTGAACAAGGCGTTGGGTGTTAACATGGGGAAATTGAAAAGGTTTCCATGCCAGGGGCGGCCAGGGGCAGCCAGGGACACATCGTGAGTCTAAAGGGCCTGGTCAGAGAGTTAGACCCCAGACAGACATGTACGTTTCTGTCAAAGCATTTCTTACACCTGACGCCACACCACGGGAGAGAGAAATGCTGATGCGTAAAATACGCCAGAGTGAGGTAGGTGTTCACCCCACACAGGCGTCTGTCCCCGTGTGAGTGGTGTCCCCAGGACCGGCCCCCCAACATGTGGGGTGCAGACCAGGGTGGGGAGCCAGGCGCGGTCGGCCTTAGAATGTGCCCATGCTCACCATAGGCTAATGGCGTTCGGAGCACAAATGGTACTGTCTTCAAGATCCCACATTCCAGAATGTTCCTCCACCCACTGCTTCCCCCCCTTCCTGTCTGCCATCCTCATTCCTACTGACTGAGTTTGCCTCCTTTGCGGTGACCCCAGACACCTACGGCCACCTCTGCTGTCACCCAGTGAGGACCTTGATGACGGTTGTCCTGCCACCAGGGGCCTGACCCAGGCCTGGTCACTCCGTGACGTCTCACCAGCAGCCCCGACTCCACAGTCCCCTCAGCCCTCCTGCCAGGCCCGGGGATCAGACCCAGGGGAGATGCAGGGCTCCCAACTGAGCGGTCCTAGGAGCCCCCTTCTGCCTTTCCAAGTTCCCTGTTTGTTAATAGTCACCCCCAACGAGGCTGCCTCCCTCGTAGAAACCCCAAACTTTCTCTACTTCCACCCTGACTTCTAGGTGCCGGTGGAATCACAAAACCACTTTGAAGCGGTTTTTTGCTCTAACGCCATGTTCTCAGTGCCCAGTCTATCCGTGCCAAACGCCCTCCTGGGCTCCGTCTGGAGGGCTGGACCGAGCCTGACCTTGGGCTGCCAGCCACCTCCTTCCCCGGGGAAGGCCCCCACCCCTGCATTTTTGAGAAGGGTTGTGAGTACTTCTAAAGCACCTGTCAGCTTCCCTCCGTCCTGTGCCCGAGATGTGTCCTCTCCCCAGGGGATATTGGATTTGCTCCACTCCCTTCCAGAGACGTGGAGTTGGCTGTGCTCCCCACGGAGAGGCCCTGCTTCCTCTGGTGCGGCTGCGTCAGCTGTGCCCTCGCGTCTCCGGCTTCTCTGCTCTGGGCCTCTCTTGGTCTCTCTCTACCCGCTGCGCATTCTCTTGTCTTAGAATGCCCTTGTTTTCATTCTGCCACCCTGCAAACTGTCACCCGTGGTCTCCTCTACCGGTTACACACCAGTGTGAGTGGGTTGCCAGCCATCGTTCCTGCCCAGCGCGCCGAAGGGCTGTAGTCGCCCCTCCACAGATAAGTTCTGGGGTGACCGCGTGCAATTCTGGGATTCTTAGTCAACCCCTCCCTTTATCCCGCTCTCATGGGGGACACTCTGGTGCACAATGACATACTGAGGTTGAGCCACTGTGACAGGGGCCTGTGGGCCAGCTCATCCCAGGAAGACAGATGGCCCCACCCCTGGCTCTGCTCTTTCTCACCGCGGTGATTTCTTGTCTGTTTATTCCCACTCCTTCCACAGTGCCTCTGTGTCTCCCCGCTGTCCCCCTTGCCCCAAATGTGTCCCAGACTCCGTCCTCAGCTGTTCTCTTCCCAGCCCACCCTGTCCCTTTGGGACGAACAGCATGGGCCCACGGCTGCCCTACCGGGCCCTCCAGACAAGCCCGTCTCTGAGTCCTGGCCTTCTTTTCAAGGGTCTCCTGCATACATCCATCAGGATTTCACCCCCAGGAATCTGGACAAAGGTGTGTCCCAAATTGAATGTGTTACCTAGACTTCCAGTGTCCCTGGTTCAGGCAAAGGCACCACCAGGCCCTTAGTTCCCGGGGTTAAGACTTCAGAATTGACTTTGATGCCCCTACCTGCCACCCCCACACCCAGCCGCTAGCTAAGTTCGTCTGCCCCACCTCTGGCTACGCAGGAGCAAAGGTGGTTGTAGGCCCAGCACACAAATGAGATCACACATTGTTACCATTTACTGTAATTAGCATGTTTTATACCCAGAAGTCATGTGGCACGCTATTAGATGTTTTGGTAAAGAACCTGGCATATTGATAGCAACTTATCAAAAAGTAAAAGCTATTTATTATTAGTAGTAGTAGTGGTAGTAAATATATTTCGGTATTTACTTTTATTAGTAGCAATATTAAATTTAAGTCACTTGTATTCTGCACCTATCTGTAAAAGTCTGTCGAGAGTTTTGGAGAAATAGAGCCACGGTCTCTGGAAAGACTGACTCACTCACATTTCGGCTCCGCGCTCCCTGGGCATCACCCACCACGGGGCCTATACGGCCTACCCTTCCTAGAAGCCCCCCTGCGAGAAAAGACGGATGCTGGGGTGGGGTCCGGGGTGTCCAGTGAGACCTCCATCCTCCAAACACCCCACTGCATGCGCTTACTGGTTGGCAGCACCTGCGCGTCTCGGCCGCTCCCTTCGCGGCCTGGCCGGCATCTGCGCTCAGGCACCAGGAGCCGTTGACCCAGTGCCGGTGACATTCCCGAAGCTCCGCCTGGGGACGGCCGAGCAGAGCAGGCGGCGGTAACAGGCCACGTGGGCCTCAACTCGGGGTCCTAGCACCTCTGGGTTCTGAGATCTTGGGGGAGGGCTTAACTTCTCTGAGTTCATTTCTTAATTGTTTTAAATTAGAGAGGGCAATATCACATTTTTTTTTTCATGAGGCTAAATTTTTTGAACCATAACGAAAAAAATGGACAGCAGGCTGAGTCTAGTGGGTGATAGCTTTCCCCGTCTCCCTCTCTCCCTCTCTCTGTCCCTCCCTGCCCCGTCCCCTCGCCATCTCTGCCCCCACCTCTCTCTCTCACACACACCCCTTCTGACGTCGTAATGAGCCTTAGGCTGACCCAGGACCGCCATAAGAGCTACACCTCCGTCAGCAATAAACGTCCTTCCCTTTGGTTCACACCTGATAGCAATGGTAGTTTCATGAGTAGGTTGGACTTTAAAGTCTGTCCCGAGGAGGAGAGGTCTCTATACCTTATCTGTGGCAAAAGAGACTTAAAATCCTTGAGAGGAGAGGGGACAGCAATTTAGACTTGTGTTGATGGGAGCAGATAGGCTCTAACAGACATGGTAAAGGAAATGGAACCAGACACTTAGCGAGTTCTGGATACAGTGAAGCGCCGTCTGTCCACGTGGCCACCTTCCGCGGGGCCCACCGCTGGGCTCAGACCTGGCGACCTTGCCTTAGATCAGCGGATTTAAGGCCCGTCCTTCCAGTCTTGTGTCCAAGCATCAGCCCCGTGTAAAGGAAATAAATTTAGGATGGGGACCCCCACTGCACTGATGGCAATGAACCACAGATAACAAAAACAACAACAAAAAACCCCTCCAGGTCTCTCAACCATTTTGCAGCTAAGGAAACAGGCACAGCAGCCACCGACACGTAAAGCCGTATTAGCGTGGTGAACGGAAATTTTTAGAAAAGATCAGCACTTGGTCACTTGGTGGTTTGGAACAGCTAAACGATCAAACCAAATGGATCAAATGAGCTATCAAATAAATCTGCTGTGGAAAATCAGTTGTTAATACGGCAGGAAATAATATTCTTTGGAATTCCATGGCTCATGTGGAGCTAAATATTTGTAAAATTTAGTCATCATTAAACCCATAAATAATGCAATGATGGGTATCCAGTTAACAATTAACTCTGTTTTAGGCTCTCAAATAAACTTCCAGGAAAATAATAAATCCATTCCTGGGAGCTGAGACGGTCGACACGGAACCTGTCCGTGGGTGCCCGGCTCAGGGGCCCCGTGTTTCTGTTGGCCCGTGGTCTGTTGTTTGCTGCTTAATCGGGCGTCGGAGCAGACGTAGGAGAGACTTTCACCCCAGTCTTCAGTGGGAAATCAGAAGTGCAGTGGCGCGTCCCCAATGTCCTCAACAACACGGATTTGTCCTTCTCCCGCCACCAGAACGAAATGGGTGGCCCCAGGGTGTGTGGCCAGCCAGGGACCGCAAGAGGAAGCAAGTATCTATTTTTTTTTTTTTTTTCACGTCAGACTGGTGAAGAGTCACGGAGTTTAAAACTCACTCCCCGAGGAACGAGAGCAAAGCAGCTTGCTCACACGTCGATCCTCAGCTGCCGCTGCTGCTACCGGGGCCTTTCCACAGACTCTCCGCCTTCCCCTCGGATATCTTAGCCTCTTAATCATTTTAAGTCAACAATCCACAGCTGACAGTTTTGCTGATAAAGTACCTTTCTAACGACAGACCCAGTGTCTAAATTTCCGCCCACGTCTTCTCGAACTTGGTGACCGAATCGCAGCCAAGGCTCACGGCAGAAACACTCGCTTGCTAACCTCCAGTTACTTCTGGGCGCCGCTGAACTAAAACAAATTGTTTTTGAAGCTTACGATTCCAGAGTCTGCGTCTTATTTTCCATTTCTTCTGGCCCATTTTTCCATGTAGGTTTTATCTGCTACCTATAAACCACGAAAAACAAATGATTTTGTTCAAGTCTTTGGAAAGGGCTGCGCTCTGGCACGGAGCCCCATCGTCTGGTGCATTTTCTCGTTCTGAATTTCTGGAAGGGAAATCCTCCTGATGAGGAGTCTTAACTTTCCATCAGTAATGGGGAAAGCTGCGTCTCCCGGGAGGGTGGGGGCACTTAATAAGAGAAAACTCAGCAGAAATAAAAGTCCACACAACAGATATTTCATCCAAGCCTGTTTTTCTACTGATGCTCCTCCGGGCTCTGCCTGTGGGTGGGAACGCATGGCGAGCAGCGTTGGAAGGGCGTGCGGCCGAGGGCTTCGGAACGCTCTGAAAATGGCTGCTTCGATCGCGTGCAATTCAAACGCCACCCTTTCTACCGGACGCGAGGCACTCGCCCCTCCTGTCTGAAGCCCCGGATTTTTTGTGTGGCTCTGGACAGAGCCCACCCCGTGTCGGGGTTCCGTGCTGGCCTGGGGTGTGCCCCTTGTCCCCGTGTAGTTCTTAATTCTTGATAGCATCTCCATTCAAGCTAAAAAGTGTCCTATTTGGGACGATAAATTATATGATCCCTTCCTTTCTGTGACTTCCCCTAGGTGTTCCCAAGATGCTTTTATTCAGAAAGAAAATGACAGATTCTGGTTTCAGAGAACTTAGTCCACTGTTCATAGGAGTGGGCTGAGACCCAGAAGGGTTCCAGGGCCTGCCCCTCAGGGACAGTCAGGACTGAAGGGACAGTAGCCGGTCCGGCACTCTTCTGGGTCCTTCGCACACGCTGACTCAGCTGACCTCCACGCCCCCGGCGGGGTGGGCATTACATCGCGACTGCGGGGTCAGACTCCGCTCTAGCGAGGGGCAGGGCTGTGCTTGGCGCCCGGCTGCCTGCTTCCAGGCCCCGGTGAGCTCAACATGTCCCTCCGCCTCGAAGAGCCAGCGCTGCTAACTCTTGGTCCTGCCCTTGCTCTGGATTATGTTGCTTTTGAACCAAGTTGGGGAAAAAGGCTTGTTAGTGAAAATTCAGCCCGACTTTCCAAAGCTGCTATTTTTATAGCACTCTGAACATAATCAGAGTACTGCCACATGCACTTGAAAAAGAAATGCGGCTTAGAAACAGACGTGACATAGACCTACTAGATACTAATGTATCTAGTATGTATGTATTTTCAGGGAAGATAATCAAAATATTGATCAGCATGTACAGCGCAGATAACAACCATTCAGAAAGGAAGGCAGCCGTGAAATGACCGAGGGGGCCACCCCCGGGCACACCGACGGCCTGACGCCGGTCTGGTGGTTTTACGTTAGGGTTTTTGTGCCGAGGCCTGCCTGAGTGAGCCCGTCAGCCCCTCCAGATCACATCCGTGCCTGTACGGCCCTCTTTGTAGTGCACCTGGTAGAGCCCGTGGGAAGAGTTTTCTCGATAATAAATATTGTTTGACAGTGATTGCAGAAAGGGCTTCCATCTGAGTCGCCAACCCCTGGGGAAAAAAAAATGCACCGGCCATAAAGACTGTGACTCATAAGAAAAAACGTAAGCAGGTTTACAGCATAATAAGTTTGGAGCGTGTGTTCAAGAGCGAAGCCGAATCCACGAGCTACGTGGGTCACAGCTGATATTCCAGAGCTCAGGCACGGGAACATCGGCGGTGTACTTGACCTTCATGGCTGCCAGGCAGCCTGGCCACTGCACAGAGTGTCCATCACGGCGAGACTTTACTCTCTCCAATCCAGGCAGAAAGGTTTGTCCCCTGAATGACAGGAGGGGCCTCCCTTGCCCAGAATGGAGAAAGGTGTTGTTTCTGCCCCAGACCTCCGGCAGGGGAGACCCCACAGTCACCTAAAAACTCCTTTTCACACCCAGGTGGCCTAGCAAGACATGCCTCAGTCTCGGGAAAGGGAGCCTTCGGGCACGCGGAGGCCTGGGCCGCAAAGCAGCCCCCGGCGTACCGCAGAGCTGGCCGGGACATCACACGGTCCCTTGGTCACCCTGCACAGCTGCTCTCGAGCGCTGGAATTTCCTCGCCCTGACCGGGCTCGCAAAATGAGCACTAAATGTTGAGAACTTTAGCGCTTTTCACCAGGAACCACACAGCTATAAAATATGGGAAGCTGTTGTGGACAAGTTAAAAAAAAAAAACCAAAAAACTTTCTAATAAAGTAGTATTCTTCCTCCCAGTGGCTTCTTGTCATTCTAGGAAAATATAGAATCCTTAAGTTTGACAATATTTTTTCCTCCTGAGAAAGTACAAATCACGACACGTCAAAACGAGGCTTTTTGTCATATTCTTGAGGATGGTGGAAGAGGAAGAAACGGTTATGTCTTTTCTTCTGGGTAGAACAGCGCCTGCGTGTTTGCCCCCCACGAGGGCCACCGAATTTGGAGCGCTGTAGAAACCTAACCTGGAAGCAGCGCCCTTAACGCTCCTCCATGGAGAGCGAGCCACCGCGGAATTTTGCTCATTGGACATAAAGCACAAAGTAAGTGGGGGCAGCCGCGTCCCATCCCGTCACACGGGAGGGTGTCGGGTCACAGATGGAGTCTGCGTCCGGGCCACGCCACGCATCCCCCACACAGGCCTCTGGCCTGGTGACCCTCCGGCATGCTGCCCAGTTCCAAAGCCCTCTGTAGGGGCGATGTCTAAAGTCCGTGGAAGTTACACGTAATCCAGCCCAGACCGAACACCTGAGTACCCCACTGCCGCGTGTATGAGTTGTAACGAAAGCATGAAGATGTCATCATCAACTGCCTGTCCCTGCTAAAGCTACGCGGTTCTGGTTGGAGGTGGTGCCCCGTCAGAGTGGACTTTTGACTGATAGGATAGTGTCTTGGAATGATATGACCAAAGTCAGATTTTATAAAATTATGGAACCGCTCGTTACAGTAACCCCCGCCCCCATCCGCAGGTTTGCGTAAGATAACAGGTAGCACCGAGCGCTATATTTACTATGGGTTTTCCCGCACATGCACGCCTGTGAGAAAGTGCACACAGCGTGGAGACACGGGACAAGGGGGTGACTGGTGTCCTGGGCAGACGGGGGAGGGGCGTGGCGGCATGAGGTTTCATCTCACTTCACAGAATGACCTGCAATTAAAAATGCATGTGCTATTTATTTCCGGAACTTTCCCTTTTAAATTTTTGGGCCATGGTTGACTACGGATGACTGTGACCATGAAGAGTGAAACTTCAGATAAGGGGAAACGACTGTGCTTGAATCAAGAGCCCAAGCTCGAGGAACCAACACAGTCCTTCAGGGATAGTTTCTGGAAGCTTCTGAAAGAAGTCAGTGTTCTCCTCTAAATGAAAGACCCCTGAAAAATAATAACATTCTCGCCCTTTATTATGACATTGGCTCAAAACGTCCATCCTTGGGAATGATGACGGATTGGTCTTTGGGAACAGTGGATGATGCAATGCCACATAAGACCGCTCTTACTTTTCTAATTTTTCATTTTTATTTTAAAGATGAGATCGATCATTCCAAGTGGAAAAAGTCATGATTTTTCACACAACAGCTACACTCAGTTAAAAACGGGCCGTGAGACAAACCCCCCCCCAAGACTCAGTACCCACCTCCCTTTCCAAAGTTATTTTTCTCGACACTTTTTTATAAACGGCGGCCCAACCGATAAGCCTCTCGCTTCTGTGTGTCCCCTCCCCGTTCCCACCAAGACTCTTCACTCCTTCCTCCCTCCCCACTCCACACCCAGGTGCCCTGCAGGGGTCCCCAATGTCACTGCATTCCCAAAGACGGTTGTCCCACTCTCCTGAGATGGGACTGACGTCCAGGACTGTGGAAGCCCCCGGCGGACAACTGCAAGTGACCCTCCGTCTCCACTAGACCCACAGAACGTGCCACCTGGGTGACACTGGCGACGCCCAGCGCGTCGCAGTCCACAGTCTGGTTTTCGGTAGGTATTCTGGCTCCTTCTCCAAGTTAAAATCTCTCGAAGGGCAGACCTTTGCTCTGCTTTCTAGGCAACCAGAAGCTAGAATCAAAGCACACGGAGTAAATCCACCCATAGGTGCTGTCACAGCCTGTTGCTCAAATGTTTGCCTCCCAAGTTTCAATGACTTACCCGGAAAAACAGGTTTGTGCATGGATCCCTTGAATATTTAGGGGGGGGGGCGGGAAATGCGAACAAAATCGGCTTTGCTGTTTTTGTACGAGGTTCATAATTCTTCCCCTTTAAAGAAAATCCCTGGGAACTCTCCCGCGCGCAGCAGATCCTTTCCAG
>PVJI01013839.1:0-46339 GCA_004026765.1 Micronycteris hirsuta
TGTCTTTTTCCAAAACCAAAATCGCCTTTGGAAAGGAAGAGATTTCAGATTGTCTATGAGATTCAGGAAAATATGAGGGGGCAGCTGATGGTGATTCCAACAAAGGAATTTGCAGAGTGTTTTGAACAAGAGAAGAGTTCTGAGAGAACTGTGTGAAGTCCCAGGGTGACTAGTCTGAAGGGAACTGAGGCGTCTTTGTCCTATGTACAATGTCTCTTGTGTCTTGTGTCTTCAAGAAGTGTCTATATTTGCCATACTACAGGACACATATATTTTAATGAAAATGAAAATAAAAAAATGGAGGTTGAATTTGGCATAGGCTTAGGCTACAGATTATATGTGTATCTGTGTGTGTGTCACATGCACTTCCTCCTTTGGATGCCTGTAAACACTGCTCTTGTGAAGATTCGTGATATTGTCATGTGCTTGTGCCAAGTACATTCAGAAATTAAAAGCAGCCAGGAGATAATGATGGCCAAAAACTATTTCCACCCAAGTGATGTTAATAAGAGCATGATGTTTTTACTTTAACCATCAGAAATTGCCTTAACTGTCACAAAAATTTTTAGCATCTATTTATGACAACTTTGTACTTCTACATAGGACATTTCTTTCACACATCAGAACAGCATTATTTTAGGGGATACAGAGGAGAAGACTGGACAGCTTTGTCTCTTATGTGCACATGCATTCATTTCCCCTTCACTCATTTTCCAGTCATTGCAAGACACTTTCCCAAGCTTCCTTTCTATTTCCCATATAATCCTGCAGTGCCCCACACCCCCTGTGCTTTAAACTCCTGTCTTGTAAATCTAGGTATGGGTTGAATTACTTCCAAATCAAACTGTATCTCAAGGCTGTTTGGCAATTTCTCAAGAACACTTTGGTCTAAACATATTACTGCAGCTTTTTTTCTTCCTTCACTATCTACATACAACAAATGACATTCTCTCCTTCATGCATCTCCCTTTCTTTGGTTACTTTTCTTTTTAATTAATTTTTTATTAAAGTATGTTGACATATAATATTATATTAGTTTCAGGTATAGAACAAAATGATGTATTACAATGTGATCACCACAATATGTCTAGTGACCATCTGTCACTCTACAAAGTTATTATGATACTGACAGGATTCCCTATGCTATACATTACATTACTGTGGCTTATACTTTTATTACTTAAGGTTTACACCTCTTAGTCCTCTTCACATTTTTCACCAATCCCCTAATGCCCCTTTGGCCGCCAGCAGTTTGTTCTCTATATTTTAGTCCGTTTCTGTTTTGTTTTTCTTGTTCTTCTACTTTGTTTTTTAGATTCCACATGTAGGTAAAATCATACAGTGTTTCTCTTTCTCCAACTTATGTCACTTAGCATAATAATCACTATATCAACCTCTATGTTGTCATAAATGGCAAGATTTCATTATTTTATGGCTGAGTCATTTCCCATTGTATAAATGTACCACGTCTTTATATATGCATCTACTGATAGACATCTAGGTTGCTCCCTTATCTTGGTTATTGTAAATAATGCTGCACTGAACATAGGGACAGATATATCTTTAAGAATTAGTGTTAGTTTCTTTGAATAAGTATCCAAAAGTGGAATTGCTGGGTTTCATGGTAGTTTTATCTTTAATTATTTTGGAGAATGTCCATATTGTTTTCCATAGTGGCTTCACCAATTTACAGTCCTACCAAGAGTGCATAGGGTTTCCTTTTCTCCGCATCCTTGCCAACAGTTGTTGGTTGGCTTTTTGATAAAAGCCATTCTCACAGGTGTAAAACATATCTTATTGTGGTTTGTATTTGCATTTTTACGATAGTGTAATTGAGCCTAATTTCATGTCTGATAGCTGTCTCTAGCACTTCTTTGAAAAAATATCCATTGAGGAACTTTTTGATTGGATTATTTGTTTTCCTGAAGTTGAGTTGTGTGAGTTCCTTATATATTTTGTGTATTAACCTTTTATCGGATATATCACCAGCAAATATTTTCTCCCATTCAGTAAGTTGTGTTTTTGTTGTGTTGATGGTTTCTTTTGCATTTCAAAAGATTTTTAGTTTGCAATAATCCCATGTGTTTATTTTGTTTTAATTGCTGTTGCCTGGAGAGGCATACCCAAAAATTATTGCTCAGAATGATGTCAAAGAGTTTACTGCCTATGCCTTTTTCCCAAGAGTTTTATGCTTTCAGGTCTGGCAGTTAAGTCATTAATCCCTTTTGAATTTTATTTTTGGCTGTAGAGTGAAAATGTGGTCTCATTTTTATTTTTTTCATGTACCTATCCAGTTTTCCCAACTCCATGCATTGAAAAGATTGTTCTTTTCCCCACTGTATATTTTTACATTCTTTTCCATAGATTAATTGAACATATAATTTTATTTCTGATCTCTATATTCTGTTCCATTGATTTATATATCTCTTTTGTGCCAGTATCATTCTCTTTTCATTGCTATGCATACCTTTGTAGTATGCTTTAAAATCAGGGAGCATGATATGTCTATTTCTGTTCTTCTTTCTCAAGATTGCTTTGGCTAGTTGGGGGTCTATGGTGATCTAATGTAAAATTAAGGATTCTTTGTTCTAGTTCTGTGAAAAAAAGTCATTTGTATTTCGATAGGCATTGTATTGAATCTGTACATTGCTTTGGGTAATATGAGCATTTTAATAATATTAATCCTTTCTATTTATGGTAAATCTTTCTATTTGTGTGACATTTAATTGATTCCATCAGTGTCTTATAGTTTTCAGAGTATAATTCTTAAGTTAAATTTGTTCCTAGGTATTTTATTCTTTTTGATGCAATTTTAAATAAAATTGTTTTATCAGTTTCTCCTTCTAACAGTCCATTTTTTACAGTGTGTATAAAAGTAACAGATGTCTTTATATTAATTTTCTATCCTGAAATATTTGTATCCTGGAACACTCTATAGATCCCCTTTAATTCTTTTTTTTTTAAAGATTTTATTTTTTTAAATTTATTTTTAGAGAGAGGGGAAGGGAGAGAGACAGAGAGGGAGAGAAAAAGCAATGTATGGTTGCCTCTCACATGGCCCTCATGGGGACCCGGCCCGCAACCTAGCCATGTGCCCTGACTGGGAATCGAACCAGGACCCTGTGGTTCCCAGCCCTCGCTCAATCCACTGAGCTACACCAGCCAGGGCCTTTAATTCTTAGTAATAACCTTACTGGGTGGAATATTTTAAGTTGTAGATTATTTTCCTTCAGCACTTTCGTTGTACTCTGACACTCTCTTCTGGTCTTAAAAGTCTCTGCTTAGAAATCAACTGATTGGCTCATGGGGATTCTTCTATATGCAATTAGCTGTTTTCCTATTGCTGCCTTCAGAAACATTATTTTTCTTTTTAAAATTTTACCATTTTAGTTAGACATGTTTTGATGTGGATCTCTTTGGATTTATCTTCTTTTGGGCTCTAATAGTTCCCTAGAGTTAGTAGTTGCCTTGGAGTTAGTAAATGGATTTTCTCACATATAGTCTAGGTGCTCTTTAAAATGCTGTTTTATTGCTGTGCTTCAAGACATGAAATTCTTCATACAAACCCCTTTGTGATGTCCTTTCCTACTGTAGGTTGCCCCTTCTCTGTGGAGTCACTCTCTCATTTCTTGTGCAGAAGCTGTTCAATCAATCTATCTTCAGTTGTTTTTTAGGAGGGATTGTTCTATATGTAGGTATATATTTTGTGTGTACATGAGAAAAGTTGAATTCTGGGTCTTTCTATCCTACCATATTGGATCTGGCCTCTTTTTGTGTTTCTTTGTGCACCAGTGTTCTTCATCATAAGTTTCCCAAGAATAAACACTTTTAAAATTTAATTTGCTTTGCATTAGATTTAATTCAATGGTGCTAACTCTTACTGTGAATAATAGAAAATATAGTAAAATTCTATTTCCTAAAGAATCTTGATTTTTGTCTGTTTTCTCAGTAATACATTTTTAATAGCAATACAATAATGAACCAAATAATTCCTTTGATATTAGAAACATCTTGTTTGTCAATTTAGAGAAAAATATATAGATTCTCCCCTGACCCATGAATTTATATTTTGTCACATAATCTGCCTCCAGTTTGTAGCCTGACCTATAAAAATGCCATATTATTATTTCTAAACATACCTAAAGATTTTAAAAATAGATTTGTGGATGACAAACACTGCTGTCTGGATTAAGCTCTGTTAACATGACTCTGTGGAAGCCTGCCCAGCTGACAAGGGTGGACATTTAATTTTTGCCTAAATAGAACCTTAGGTAGAAGTGAATCTCTGAAAACTTCAGAGGTAAAAAAACTGGTGATAATGTTATTCAGGCGAACAACTTTTTAAATCCCAACAAATGTAGAGTAGAATGAAAAGAATTTAAAGAACAGTTTATTCTCATGGCAGATAGTATATTCAAGAAGTATCACACTTCTCCAACATGGATCTTTATTGTTGAACAAAACTCCCAATTTTCTTAGAAATATTCTTTTTGCAATTTGACAACAAAATGCTACAGAATAGGAGTTTGTAAACAGAAGGACAGAAATCAGTTAAACTTTTCTTTTTAGAATACCATCTATTTCATCACCACCATTGCTAAGTCATTCCTTTAATACTGAGTGTTTTTTTAGTTATTATTTTTAAATTCCAAGAGTAAGAGATAAATATGGGATAAGTAAATAGAGAGTAAAGGTGATTTATTTTCTTTCCTTCTTTAATTTTTTCAGTTTAAATATAAACAGTTTCATGAAATAAAAAACAATTTTATCTCTAACATGCATGATTTATTGTATCAACCAGGTAGTCAAAGTGCTGGTTCTAACATCATAGTAAATAGAGAAAAAATAGGTAAATGAATGGAGTTAAAAAACTTAGCAAGTTTGTGCTGAGCTTAGCTATTTATTTGTATGTGCACAGTGGAAAATTAATAAAGATATGTTTGATGGCCAAGATTTCTATTACTTTGAAATACTGTAATGTAGGTAAGTACACAGAAGTGTATTTTAAAACACTATTACTGGAATATCTTGTCTTTTTAGGAAATAAATTCAGATTTATTTGTTTCAGTAATGAGAAACATAATCTCATTTAAGATTGTTCAAAGCATACTCCAATGATAAGGCATATACAACAGCTTTGCTCCACAGAAATTTAATTCTACCTCATAAAGAAAACACTACTTAAAATGCAATCATTCTAAAATTTCTTAGCAAATAGTTTCCCTAAGCATTGGCCCAATTTCTTCATAAATGCATTTAAGTTACCAACTTTATTAAGACTTCAGGCAATTTGTTGCCAAGAAGAAAACCCACTAAAAAAACAAACAATGAGAGTTGTGTTTTTAAATAAATTTAGGTTTGCTTAGGCTGTTTAAAAATTGTCTGGAAGAATTCAAACATTGTTCAAGCTTTGAAAGTGATTATTTGTGTCACAGTGCCCCCTCGTATGAGCTTTCAACTGAATTACAGCCCTTTGGACTGGAAAAAATATTTTAATAATCATTGCATTAACCATTTCTTTTATTATGACTGGGCTTTAATAAGTAAAAAGTAAAATTCAGCCTGAATACTTAATATTTTTCTATAAAAATTATTTGGAAAAAATAAATGTAAGACACATTGCAATCCCTGAGGAAGTTATTTTTATTGTCAATCTGGCTTCACACACCAAAAGACTATACATCATCTACCAATGAACTATGAAATACTTCCTAGAGAAAACAAACAATGCATTCCTTTGTGATATTTTTGTGTGCCTGATATAGTGAATATGAAATACTAATCACTTAAAATTTCAATCTGTAGAGATAATTAGTGTTGTATGAAAATTAATGAGAGGGAAAAGTTTAGGATTACTTATTCAAAATTGACACTGAACCTATCATAAAACATGGCAAATGTTGAGTAATGTCAAAGGGTCACATATCTAGAAAATATTTTGAGAAATCATCTGGTGCTATAGCCTTTAAAAATGACTGACTTTAATTTTCTGCCTTTGCATGTCAGCCGTATGGATCCCTACATTATTTTTAAAGATTAAATAAGCCAAAAAAAATCATGTCATACTTTGACCACCCATTCTATCTCCAAACTCTAAACACTCCTCCTTACTATATGTTTAACCCAAATCTGTCAGGTAGCATATTTTCCCCATTTATTCTCATTATGGAAAATAGCTAATTACTATAATCAATTAGCTAACACTGTATTTTTAAAGCTATTATGAAACCACTTTTTAATCACCTCACTTCCAAACTAAATAATCCCAATTCCTTTAACCTATCCTCAAAGGTTCCATTTTATACTCTTTAATCATCTCTGTGGCTCTTCTTTGGATTCCCCACAAATTCCCAATGCCCCTAAAGAGGCTTTGGAACCCAAAACTCAGTAATAATTTGTCTCTCTTTCATCTGTTGTCGTGTGGTGGGAGTTGTGGGTTTGGCTTGTACTGTAACCTAGATTGTAGACAACTTAAGGGTAAACAGTTTATATGTTTAAAAAGCATTTTTTTGCTGATCTTAATTTTCTACAGAATTATGTATATAATGGATGCTTACCCATTCATTTTAAATTTTGTCTTGTTTAATTTACTGTTTTGGTCTCATTATCATTGAGTAGAGAAGAACCAATTCTTGTCCCTTATGTTACATAAATTTATTCAGACACTCCAGCCCTGTTTCTTATTTTTGATTTTTCATATAAAAGTCAAAGACTCTCCATTCCACTTAGAAGTCTCTTGACAGAAGTTCTATATAGTGTGACAACTATCAATTATTACTTTAAGTTTTATATTTGTCTTTGAATTTATAAGAAAGGGAAGATGTATTTGTTATTAAATATTTGTCATCTTCTTTTCAAAATGGAAATGCGTGATCTTGTCAATCCAAGCTACAATATAGACATTTGAAGGGGGAGAAATCCCCAAATCAATTCATTGATTTCTCTTTGAATTAAGTGTATTTGTACTAAAACTGACTAGTTGGAACCCATGGCAAAACCAGCACAAGCCTAGAAGTAGCATTTATTAATGTTTGGTAAAGGACTAAAGGAAAAATAAGCAGCCTATTGAGCATGGAATCTAGACTCTCAGTATAATAATGATAAATCATAGAAAATGTGCATTATGAGTTTCATAATGAATTTACTCTAGAAAGAAAATTGATGAAAATATTGGCTCATGTTAAAGACATAAAAAAATAAATACTTCATATAGCTCAAATTATTTATTAAAGGCACTTTCAAAATTTATAAGCATAAAAGTCAGAAATTGTAGATTTTGAACTTTTCATTAAAAACTTATGGATTGATGCCCTGGCTGGTGTAGCTCAGTGGATTGGGCATGGGCTGGGAACCAAACGGTCCCGGTTCGATTCCCAGTCAGGGCACAGGCCTGGGTTGCGGGCCAGGTCCCCCCGTGGGGGCCATGTGAGAGGCAACCATACATTGATGTTTCTTTCCCTCTCTTTCTTCCTCCCTTCACCTCTCTCTAAAAATAGATAAATAAAATCTTAAAAAAAGAACTTATGGGTTGAGTTCCTGTGATATGGCAGACATAGTTCTAGATGATGGAGATAGAGAACTAAACAAACAGACAAAAATCTCTGCCTTCATGAAATGTAAATTTTATTTACATATATATATACATACACACACACACATTTATTAGTAGGTTGCATATGCCAAAAATAGAGAAATAGGCAAAGCAAGTAGGAGGGGCTGGAGATATCAGGATGGGCAAGTTGCTTTTACATAGGGAAGTCAGGAAAGATCTCTCTGACATGATGTCATATTAGCAGAGGCCTGAAGGAAGTGAGGGAGTGAATCTTTTTGAGTACTGGACAAAGACAATTTCTAGCACAAGAAATAGCAAATGCATAAACCATGATGGTAGGGATATTTGAGATGTTGGAGAACTACCGAGGAAGCCACTGTGACTACAGGGGAGTCAGGGAGAGAGAGTATTTGAGAGCAGAGTGACTGTGGAAGCACGGCTAGATCACGTAGGATCGTCTAAGCTCATGGTCACGACTTTGACTTACACTCTCCATGAGATGAAAAGCCATTTGGGACTGAGTCAAAGATCGATATAATGGATCTTTACTTTTTGAATAACTCCTTTGGCAACTCTTTAGTTCGTAGCCTCGAGAGCAGGAAACTGTAGAAGCGTTGAGATCAGTTACAAATCTACTGCAACAATTTCGACGCTCCAGACTGTGGTAACAACAGCAGAGGAAGTAAAAAGTTGTCAGAATCTGGATATGCCTCAAAGAAAGAGTTGACAGATTAAGCAAAAAAAAAAAAAAAAATGTTTTAATAGAGTAAGTAAAGGTGTTATATGAGCCAGGTTTGAGAAACAGCAGAATCAAGGATTGTAGCTTGGGACTTGATCAATGTTTTGTCTCAGCTTATTGATGGTAGTGCTCTCAGCTGAATGCCTGAAGCACTGGCCTGGCCCGTATACTCACAGTGAGTCTCCACACACATTTCCCCCACCGGAGCCAGCCCCTGTACTTCTTATTGTGACCACAAGATGAACTTCAGCAGGGAACTTTGTAAAACAAAATTTATTACTCATAGGTCCTGAAGGGTACACTGAATGCCCGAGGACCACAGAGCAATCTCGGTGGTGGGAGTGAGGAGGAAGGACCTGGGGCTCTGCCTTTATTAGGGTGTGAGGGTAGGAAGTCTGGGGTTTGTAGAGTCAGTAATTATTGACTAATTTGAAGCATAAGAACAAGAAACAAAGCTTGAGAGAGTGGAGGCAAGGTCAGTCAGTTATTTAGGTCACCTAGGGTTTTCTGAAAGGGCAACTTTGTGGGTTGAGGGCAGACTTTTTGGTTGTTTTACTGGTAGCTCTGTCATACGGCTGGAAATACATTTATTTGATACATGTCTTTTGAAGGGAATGCCTTGGTAATCAAGAGGCACTTACACTACAACCAACTGAAAGGATGACAACGATACAATAATTGTCATAGGAAAGGCTGGGTGAAAATCAGTTCTTTTCTTTCGAGAATCAGTTGTGTGTATCCATATTTATTTATTCAGTTCCATTTGCCCACCTGACTATCCTTCTGCCGATACTACACAGTTTGGATTGCTGTAGCCATAAGTCTTAACGTTGAGTACTGTGACTTCTCTAACCTTACTGTTCTTTTTCAAAAATTTTAAAATATTTTTTGACATTCCATATCCATTTTTGAATCATCTTGTCTATATCTTCAAAAAAATCCTGTTGGAATTGTGATAGTAATTGCATTAAACCTATAAATCTTTTGGGGGAGTTTTATCATTTTACAATGTAGATTGGAATCTGAGCCCTTCTATTCCATTTTCTAGAAGATATATAAACTCTGTGTTATTCTTTATTTTAAAACTTTGTGCAATTATGCTTTAAAAGGTCATGGTGGGAGAATACATTGAGGAAGTGTATAAGTGAGACAGAATTAGGGAGGAGGCCTTAGAACTTACCTTCCTGAGACATAACGCTGTCTTGAACAAGTAACTAATAATAAGGGTATAAATACATAACTATGTGTATATAATACCTGGAATGCAAGCTGGTACATGGTAGATAGTCAATCAATGTTAGCTTCTTCTCCATTTTTCCTAGAATAATTATAAATAAATCAGGCCAATCCTCTAAATTACAGGTTGGCAAACTATAGCCTGTAGGTTGTTTGCATGTTTTTGTAAATAAAGTTTTATTAAGACACAGCCATGCCCATTTTACACCTATTGCCTCTGGCTCCTTTTGCACTACAATAGCAGAGCTGAGTACTTGCAACAGATACCATATGGCCTAGGAGCCTAAAATATTTATTATCCAGTTCTTCATGAAAAATAAATACCAACTCTGCTGTAGATAAGTCTAAGTATGTGAATGATATACTGTCAGTAATTTATATGTAGGGCCATTTAGCAAGACATTTTCTTAAGGATGATAGCCAATATCCTTATAGTTTCTCTAAATGACCTACCCCACCCATTATCTCACTCCCACCGTGGCCCTAATATCTCTCTGACCTCATGACTAATTCTTCTGGCATCATTCACTCCATCTCAGCCTCCTTGTTCTTCTATAAAGGTTCAGACACATTTCCTTTTTGGGATCTTTCTCTGGAGATTTCCTCTGGCTGAAATTTTCCTTCAGATGTCACATGTTCCCATGACTCTTCCCTCATTCCTTTCAATTCTCTGTTCAAACTGCCTTCATCATTTCTAAATGAAGTCTATCCTGACCACCCCATTTTTATTGGATTTAGGAAATTCTATTCTCTAAAACTTTAAGAATTCCCAAGTCTCTAAATTATTTGAGTTCTAACAAACCCTTCAAAATTAGAATAAAAATGTTATGTGTATGTATGCCTAGACTTTATCATCCCCCAGCATAAATCTAACCATTATAAATTGTTCAAAATCCCCCTTTGCTGCATGAAACCTAAATTCTTCAAGTACTATGCAACTGCTAAAATATGAGTTGATACAAGTGAGAAAACAAGTCATGGTCTTGAATTTTTTCTAGTCATTATTTCTGTAACTCTTCTTCTATTGGCAACTCTAAAATATGAATTGGATTAGTACTAAAGAAAAACAAGCTAGGACAAAAAGGCTGAAGGGGTCGATGATATATTTTTGTACCAAAAAACTATTCTTTCATACAACACCTGACACATAGTTGGCTAGCTGTAACAATTAGCTTTACTCCACAAAACTCACCACGTTAGAAAAAGTAGCATTTCCATCCCCACCTCATCCCTGAATCCAATACAAGCATTATCTCCTTTAGCTAAATATCAGTCTCATACTGTGAAATGCAGAAATGACCATAACGTTTCTATCTGAGAATGCCAGTTGAAGAATGACAAAAAGGGAGAAAGGAAGATTTCAGAAAAGTAAATCATTCTTTTATCATCTCATTTTGAACTTAAAGTTCAAGAGGCCATTGCTAATATTTTCTCATTTCACCAAATTACCTATTATAATGTCAGCCTTAAAAAAATGATAGAGTGAAAGGTTTTGCTTTCATGAAGACATCACTTTTTCTATAACCTAGTTTATTTTGTTTAAATTATGCCTTAAAATACTCAGGAAAAAAAAAAACAAAAGATCTTGACCTATTGAAGAAAGAGTAACACTGGGATATCCACAGACAAGCGATTTTCCTGTGTGCTGTAGAATTTTTATAGCATGCAATACGTGACTATTTAGTCAGGGGCACTGACCTCTTCTCCATTAGATTGTCAATTTGAAAAAATGACAACAGCCAACACAATAGCCTTCTGGTGTAAATGCATCAAAATTACACTTATTTTTTTTTGTCAGATCAGGAAAAAATGTAATGTATTTTTTGGTGTGCTGTGGAATTTCAGCAATTAGTTTATGTGTGCCATGAGATGAAAAAGGTTGAAAATCGCTGCCTTAGAGCAGCCAAATTGTAAAACATAGAATATAGTGAATACTTTTCTTCAGTTAGTCTATGTTAACTAACTTGTACTTCTTGGTAGAGAAAATGCAAAACAAAAGCCAAAAAGTAGTGAAGCTGGTTCCTAAGAAACCATGTCCTTATTGGAAAAGAGCCAGTTGTGGGCTTCGATATCATTGAAGGAAGCCAGTCCATAGCCCTGTTTTCCCTCTCATCTGCTTGGAAACAAGGAGTAAAATCAAAGACTGGAAAGATATTATTTAAAGCAGACCACGGGGGAAGCAGGAAATGTGCAACAGGCAGTCAAATAATCTTGAAGAATTGCACAGATAGGTAAAATATTATGCTAAAAATCTCGAATTAATAAGCACATTGCAGTTGACAAACATTTTGTTGTCTCCCTCATTCCTGTAGCCCCACAGTGACTACTTGCATAAACAGTCTTCCAGTGTTTCTGCTCTGAAACCACTCCCTACCCAGTGTCTTTCAAAGTGAGATCACTTTTTTCTTTCTAATATTTTTCACATTTTTCCTCCTTCCTTTCCATTTCCACTGCTATTTATCATACATGAGAGCTTCATCAATTCACATTTGTATTTTGGCAACAGATTGCTAGCTGGTTTTCTTGATCGCGGCCCACTGTCTACCCCAACTGCAATCTCTCTCCCATTTCCATTAGCTTTAACTTAAATTGCATAACATATATGAAATTTTTAGCACAGTGCCTGAATTAAATATGCATTAGCTATTTTTATTATTTAGTTTAGCAAACATATCAAATAGCATTTCTTGTTATAGAACCAGTCACTGCTTATATTGTATCCATATAGCCATATGTGTGTGTGTGTATGGGGGGGGGGTGGGGGCAGAGAATAGTGGGGGAGAAAGAGAAACTCCTAAATAGAAATCCACTGATTAGCTTAAAAAGTTTGGATCCTCTGAAATGTATGCATTCATATATATATAAATATATATATACACACACACATATATGCATAAATGTATATATACACAGTGTGTATATTCATGCAAAATGTGTGTATATAAACATTTTCACTTATAAGCGAGAATGGCTCCTAGACACAGCGGCAGTTTCAGACCCTAACTAGAATTTATAATCGCAACTCTAGCCTTAGAACTGATCCTGCATCTCACCAGCAACCCTGAATCTCAAATCCCAAGTGGATTCCTTCTTTCAGTCAATAGAGCTTTTCCCAGTATTACAAGCTCTGTACGATTAGGCTTCCTGCTCATCCAGCCTGATTTACTCATTACACACCTTCCCACAGCAATGAGACTGGTTCCTTCCTTCTACATACACCTTTTCTCTCCCTATCTCCATCACTTGCTCATGCTCTGCCCTAAACCTTGAGTAGAATTATCTTTCTACTCTCCTCTCTTTAAACCCATACTGTCCTGTAAGACTGACATCAAGTTATTCTCTTTCCACGGAAACTCCTCGTATTTCAGTCAATACTGATCTTGCTTTATCTTCTTTCACTGGGGAAAATTCACTACCCATCTCAGTAGGTGAAAGGCTTGTCAGAGGTAGTAGACTAAATAATTGGAACGAATGGGTAAGAGATTGGATAAATATAGAAAGATTAAAAAAATTAAAAAGATAAAATGAGGAGATACAGAGATCATTTACTTAGAGTGTCATAAACCCTCTACTGACTTAACTGGTAGCTAGTCTAGGCCAAAGAGAATTATTATTCTATCACCCACTGTGCATATGGAACTCTACATGGAGTCAAACAGCTAAGAAACGTCAGAAGTTTTCTATGTGCCAAGAACGGAGGTAAGCTTTTTTCTACACCATATCATTTAAACCTGATGACGGCCCTGTAATATGCCATTATTATATTATTTTATACCAATATAGCAGATGAGAAAACAAAATTTTAAGTAACTAAAGCACTGTCATACATTCAATAAATGGTGGGGCCAAGACTAAAACCCTGGCTTTCAAAACCTCTGCTTGTGATTATGGATCCTATTTACCTGCCTTCCCAAGATCTGCAAATGATAGCAACGTTGTTTTCCATTTGTACATTGGTGTTATTATAAATTCAATCTTAAATCTTTTTAATTTGCCTAGAAACATCCTGATGCAGAAGTGTCCAATCAAACAGAGATGCCCTGAGACGCTTGCGTGGAGGCTATCCTGAGCTGCGTCAGTTGGTGATGAGTCCTTGTCAGTCGTCCCGCCACAGAAGTCTCCCTTTGCTGCCTTTTATTATCCTGAATTCCATTGTCTGTTAAATAGGGATGGTTCTTTCTGAAAGTTTTGATTTTACAACATATAATTAATATGAAGGATTTTTGTTATTTTGACCGATTCTCAATCTACTGATCCTGAACATAGGCAAAAATAAAAAAGGAATAACTGTGTTTCCACGATTTTGGAGGAAAGCCCAGATAAAAGGCAGGATGAGAAAATTTTTGTGCCTTTTTAATTTTTTCATTTAAGCCCAAGTAGAAAATATAGCCTCTTTGAGCTAGTAGTATGAAGGCATCAAGAGCTTTCCCTTTTTCAGCAGCCCTCAAGGGGGAGACAGGGAGCAGGAAGCACCTGCTTGACTTGGAGGACTATTTCCTCACTGCTGGTGCATGATATTAATAAAAACCAGACCTATTGTTACTAAGCTCACTGTGGTCTTTAAATTATCTACAGACAATGCACCCCTTGCTGTCTACACAGGAGTGGCCGGCTTTCTCTAACCCCACCACTGTATGCCACTGTCTGTCTAGTGCTAGGTCAGGAGCTCCATATCATATCCCAAGGTTACTTGAACAGGCAGGCCTATATCTTCTGTATTATACAGGAGAACCCAAGGGAGACACAACAAAGCAGCCCAGTAACAAATCAAAGGTATGAAAATATTTTTTCATTGAAAATTCTAAAGTCACTATCCTAAGATTCTAATATTTTCTTATAAGTTACACTGTTACTGAGGCTGCTTTCCTCTGGACATTGGAATATATGGAAATGTCATTGGCAAAGGGACAGTTGCTAGGAGAAAAGGTTAGTAGAATTATTTGTAGAATTTAGAGAGACAGAATCTGAACATAACACCTCCCAACACTATGAACTGTTTCTTATCAAAATTAATGAGTTGTGATCAAGTTGGATAAATGAGTAGTTAGCTAATAAAAATAAAAAATTAAAAAAAAAACAGTTTTCCCTGTTCCCTCCAAGTTGGAAAATACATCTACTTAAAGTACACTAGCTCTATCCCAGAAGCTGTCAGCTGGGATTATCAGGATGGCCTCTCAAGACTTGACCCATTGCCCGGGAGCCCAACGCATGACCTTGATCTCACGGTAAAATAGTATCTATAAATAATGCATTAAGCATTTTCACATGCAAGCTGAGTAACAGTCTTCATATTTGCTCTTGAGTTCATGCTGCTCCTTATGATACTGCTCCAGGTTTCTGGGCAGTAACCTTTAAAAGGTGATTACACGCTTTCCTTTAAAATGAGAGTGCAGTGCCTGTGAATTCCAGTATAAAGTCTAGGCTGTGTGAACTGAGAGTGTGAAAAAATAACATTCCTGTAACATCAAGTTAAATGCCTGATAAGTTTGTTTTGATAAAAACAATTTAACCGTTTTACTACTTTATATGCAAAATGAATTAGTGCCAATCAAACTAAAGCATTTTTTTGTTTGCTTGTTTATTTGTTTTGCGTGTTTTTCTCAGATGTTTCCCACTTGGCAGGGCATTCTGGGGCTCTGGATTAGCTGACCACGAATATTTTAAAGAAACTGAATTTGTCTCCCTGCAAATCCTCAGCAGATTTTTAGATTTACACAAACACAATGAAAAGGGGTCCTCCTTGGATCAGAAGCTTTGGTGTGGTTTTGGTCCCCTTCCAATCATTCTACTCATTGTTAATGGGCAATCCACACGGGGCTCCAAGCTTGCATCTGACCACCTCTGTCTGGAAAATCCAGGTTAATGTTGCATAAAAGCAGAGCCAATCTGCTGGAAGAAGCATAGCATTTGAGAAAACATAAGCGACTGGCATGGCTGAATTTCTTTCTTTTCTCAGAAATCTACTTTTTCCTCCTCATTTAAGCTTATATTTTTGGCACATCAAATTTCCTTTTATAATTAAACTATATCTAAAAACCGGTAACAAAGAAACAGACCAGAGGACCCTCCCCCTCCACCCCCTCCAGAGAAAATTCCATAACACCTGAGTTTTCAATATCATTTAATATGCTTTTTTTTCTTATCAGCCTTAATTGTATATCAGCTTTTCTGAATGAACCTTGTACAAAATGAACGAATTTATCTGCATGTTTTAGTCCCTATTATTTTGGACAAGGAAAGGCTGTGTGTGGGGGTAGAGGAGAAATGAAATGGGCTCCTAAACTAGGGTATTACTGCCATCTAGTGTGATGTGCTATAACCCAGAGGGGAAGAGAGGAGTGTATCTAGGAGACAATCCAATTTAACATTGCACAGTTTTGAAGGAGGGACGAGGGTACTGCTCAGAAGACATGTTCCCCACGCTGGTACAGCCGCCCTGTAATGAATTCACTTGCTATAAAGGCATTAGTATGGTCAAACAATCCAAAGTAGTCTATTTCTTCCAGCAAAATGGAAAAATTCTGGTCAATTCTAAAAAGCAAGTTTTTTTTATGAGAAGGCACGTTCAGACTGCAAAGATTGTTAAACACCACGGATGATTTATTCAAGAGAGGAATGTCTGTATCCTTTGAAAACAGGCCAGAGACTCATATGTCCACAGCTTTCTGTAAGGGTGGTCACGTCTGCAGACAGCTAGGCATACAGTTTTGATGGCATCTTAGTTTTCCTTTCAAGCCCTCTGATTATATAAAATGAAAATACTATCTGTCATTCATGCCCATAAGCCATGCATAATGTATTTGATGCTGACAGATATATGACGTTCCTGAAGATTCACTGTATAGGATTCTCAATGTTAAAGCTAACCACAATACACAAGAAATGATACATGCAGACCTGGCCAAAGATTTTTATATATTTTTTGTTTCTCATGGCACAAAAATATACATAAAAGGCCAGAAAGATGATGGGGGAAACATTGTTCTTCTATAACCTTCCATAATTCCACTTGCTTTTCAAAGTTTTGTCCAGTTTTGGTACAGATGTAATCAGCTGATGTCTTTGTAGTAGATTCCAGCACCATTTATTTGACTCATCATGGGACAATTCTTTTTTTTAAATCCTCACCCAAGGATATTATTTGTTATTCATTTGAGAGAGAGAAAGATGTGAAAAACATCAATTTGTTGTTTCCCACACGTGCCTGGATGAGAGATCATACCCCAAACCCAGGTCCGTGCCGTGACTGGAAACAGAACCTGTAACCTTTCGGTGTGTGGTACAACGCTCCAGCCAAGTGATCCACCTGGCCAGGGCATCATGGGACAATTTTATTTCGCTAACTATAACTCCCCCACCCCTGCTAACACACACACATCATCAACCACACCCTGCAGCGATTTATGACCTTATAAGCTAAGGACTTTTGTGCCATGGTTATATTAGAAACTTAAACTCTAAAGCCTCATAAGGCAGAAACCTGCAAAGTTAACAAGAGCTAATTTGAAGAACCATAAGTGTAAAATCTAAGCTCAGAGGAATTTTAAGTTATTACTGATGTCAAAATTTTTTTCTTGCATTACTGAATTTATTTTACTGTACTTTTAAACCATGTCAAAGGTGTCCATTTAATTATTTTTATAATTGCCAATTCCTTCTTGAAATTTCAATTTTGTACTTTCATTGCTTGGATGCAGTATCTGATTAATCCTAACAGAGTCTGTTTCTCCTCTTTTCTCTCCCTTGTCCTTCTGTTGTGACGCACCCTCTCACGTGAGTGGCAGGTGCTGATGGTACTGGATGCTTTCCATGAAAAGGGTTATTAATGATTGAAACTTGCTGTGATACTGTTTGCATCCCAATACCATTTTATTTTCTTCTGATGGGTACCTGAGTTTTGAGAAGGCAGAGATCACTTCTTACTCAGTATTCCATACATGGTATAAAATTGCTGGATGAGACTCATGTAGAAAGTGCCCCAGGACATGTGCCCAATGAGAACCAGAGCTGAACTGGAGGAATTTGCTGGAGGCTTGATGAGAACAAGTCTGAGAAGAGTAAAGAACTCTGGGGAGCCCAGTCACAGGAGACCCCACAATGCTGTGAGGTTGACCAGCATGAACTACACCATGCTCCACAGTAAATATTCAGAAAAAATAACCCTTAGCTGCTGCAGGGAGAAGGGATGAGGGAGCATTTGAAACAGCCAGAGCTCCCTGTTCTGAATGTGGCCTGTTTTCAGGAGTAACCTAGTACTGCAGGATATTTTTGACCATTTAAAAAGTGTCCTGTAGCTCCAGGCATCTTGAATGAAAAAAACACTGCTGTCCCACCCTGGGCCCAAACAGCTGAAGGAAGAAATTCATTACCACTCATGCTCTCAGTAGAGAAAATATATCTAGGGGACCTACTGACATCAGAGCCCAACTGGCAGAATCTCCAACTTTGCAGGCCATCTTTTGAATAGAAAAAAATGTAAATGGAATGGTCTATATAACTCTTCTCAGGTTTTCATGGCTATCTGTGTTTGAGAGTGCAACACAGGTAAATTGTCTGCGGGTGTTGGCTTGGCCTGCGAATCAGGAAAGCAACGCAAGGAGCAGGAGCTAGCTGGTGAAAGGACACACATAGTTATTGGGGCATCAGGGTAATGCACACTTGACAACATGCATAAAAATCAGGGATCACATTTAACGGGTTCTGAATATTGTTTAAAATAATTGTATAAAGATTAAGCTCCTTTTCATCTGGCAAGAAGAGGGAGGCACAAATGAAACTGTAAATCTTCAGTCTGTATAACATAACAATCTGCCTTTTGTTTAGATACAACATAAATAATTAATATAAAGACAGATCTGTTAATACATCATTAGGCATAGATCAGAAATAAATAGCATTTTAATCCTAGTTACCACAGGATTCAAGTCCCCCTGCTTTATCAGAGACCCTTGCATTGAAAATCAAACTGCACTAAAAAAATTTTACCTATTTTCTCCAGCGCCAAAGCCCAGACTCCCCGTTTCCTTACCTCATTTTTCCTGCTTCTCTGTATGTGTTCGTTTGCATCTGCCATGAATAACACCACAACCTGGAGAAAACACAGCCCTCTGGTAAAGCACTCACCCAGCTTCCCGAGAATTAATCACAGACCAAAGCCCTAAATAACATACTGATATATTAACTCCATTAAAATCTAATTCAGTGGCAATAACTTCTAGAAAGCCAACAAAAGGCTTATAAAGAACAAAGTGAGAAAAGACTAAAACAAGGTAAATCAATGCTCTGACTGAAAGTAAATCTGAAATAAAGACAGGAGTATGAATTAAAGGAAACCAGGCTACAGGCTCAATCCTTGCTATAAATGCAAATATTCTTGAAGAGTTTACTCTTGAATATATAAGTGTGTGTGTATTTAAGCAACTTATCTGAGCTCTTAACTAATGACTTTCAAATATGAGGATACCCAATTCAAAACTTGGGAAATGCAGTATCACCAAAGGGATTCAATTTCTGCTTTCGAAGACCCCCACCTTAGAGTTTCACTGTGTGTATCCATTACTCTACTCTTTGAACTCGTTACAGGAAGAACAAGCTTCTATATCGGGGCATGAAGGAGTGAAGAAAATAGACTGTGTCCCTCATAGAAGATGCAGAGATAAAGAATACATTGGATAGATATATATATTTTTTTTAAAGCACAAGGCCTTCATTTCAGAAGACACAGAGTGAAGGTGATGTGAAGACACTGGGAGAAGACAGCCATCTGCTAGGCAAGGACAGAAGCCTAGAACTGATTCTTCCCGTAGAGCCCTCAGAAGGAACCAATGCTGCTGATATATCAGCCTTAGACGCCTGCCTCCAGAACTATGAGACTGTGTCTGTGTTATTTCAGCCACCCATTTTGTAAACCTTTGTTACGGCAGTCCTAGAAAATGAATATACTGTATTTTTCGGACCATAAGACGCACCTAGGTTTTAGAGGAAGAAAATAGGAAAAAAAATTTTTTGAAGCAAAAAAATGCTCAGATTATAATTCAGCTACATTCCAACTATAAGAGGCACCCCCCTTTTCCTCACAAATCTGGGGGGACAAGTGTGTCTTATAGTCCAAAAAATACGGTAGATTCTGGATCTGTATTGTTGAATGGATCTGGTTCCCAGTGCATCAGATACAGGCTAGGACACCAGTAGGCAGAGAAAACACACTCCAGGAGGCTGCGGCAGGGTGAGCAAGGGCACGAGGTGGGGAGTCATGGTGGCCTTCTGAGTACGGAGTCAAGACGCCAGAGGTGCTACCACGTCCCCCTATGTTCCCAAAGCTGCCATTACTGTGGCTTTAATCCTGATTTTACGTGAGACAGAAAACCTTCAATCCCTACTTGCTTTCCACTGGAAATCCACCCCCATCCCAAACACTTGCAAATTTGGTATTTAAACAAGTTTTGGACACTGATGAAAATAAAGATAAAAAAGAAATGGGTGAGATAAAAAGATATTTCTAGAAAAAAATGTTTCCTTTGCACATGACATTTGGCTAGCTTTAATGAACACCATGCTTCTAAAAAATAGGAATCTCTGTAATATAAGCACTATTTTATTTCATTTAGCAGCTGACTCTGTTTTAGCATTTCATCAAGAAGCAAAAATTAACACCAATATTAAATGTAGGAAAATAGAAAGGAGGAAGAATACTGCCTTTTTTGGTACTAGGAGTTGCTTGTGTGTATATGTGTTTGTGTATGTAACCTGCACTAATTTTCCCTGCTATGATTAATTTAGTCAGTGATGCTAACAAATGTTACTTTGCAAAGCAGTGAAAAAGTACCTGTGTAAAAAAATCATATGTTGTGATTCAGGTTTGTACTGTGCCTTTCATGAACATTGTGTCTTGGGGTCAGTTCTTCCTTCTGAGCCTCAGTCACCGCATCTGTACAAGTGTGACTTTAAAATACTCGTCCTCCTTATCTTAGAAGGTTGTTATGAGATCCAGGTAGTGTGCTGTAATTGAAAGTGTTTGGAAATAACAATAGTATGATATTGATAGCAGGTCACTGGGTCGCTATTCTTTCAAGCATATTTAAAAATGCTGCCGGTTTTAATTTTCAAGGAGCAGTGCATTTCAATATCCTTCTTGTTGATGGTATCAGAACCATTGTGCTGAGCTCTGTGTTCTTTAAGAAATGCCCCGATATCAAATAAAATGTGCTATTTGGATACATACAGTGCTCAGTGCCATTCAAAAGTAGATCAGTAGCTGTGGGTACATATGAGAAAACTCCATATTTATAAAAAAAAATCTGTCAGTGCTTTATAGACTCAAGAATACCAGTTACCTGATATTATTCAGCTAAGGGCTAGGTAAATAGCAACTTAGGGAGAAAAAGTGTAGAATCTATGACTTTAATCCACAAAAAGCAACTTACTATGTTCTTGTGAGATCCCTTGACATTCTGCTAGAAATTCTACAGAAGGAAAGTAACAGATCACACTGAACAGAATGATGTTTGTCTTGGACCCTGTCTCCATCTCCGTTCCTCCCTCACCAGTTCGCTCACGTTCTCCTCTAGATGACCGCACCCTCATTATACTCATCAGGTTTCAAAACATCATACATTCTTGAAGACCACTCTTTTTTTAACCTGACAGTTGGTATTTGAAAAGACACTGTTACAAGCACCACCGCGGTAAGAACAATTGAAAATATAGAATTGGAGGTCAGTAGCTGTTGTACTCAGGCACAAAAGTTTCCATGAAATTCTCATTGTATTTGTTGGGTTGTAAATCACATTCCAATACAATATTTGAAGTGAGAAATTATCTCCATCTAGGTCGGGATATCAAGAGGAAAGTATTTCACTAGTGTTATTGAGGCTGAATCTTACAGAATGGAAAGAAGTAAGCCTTAAAGAAATGTCAGAAACTTTTAGGTTGAGAGAATAGCATAAAAGATTCATGGAGACCAGATAGTATAACGTGGGACTGAGGAATGGAGACACCTTTTTTAACATTACGAATTAGAAAAGAATGGACTGAAGCCAAGTTGTGAGTGGCCTAAGGGAGTTTGCCTTTTTTCTCTAAGCCAAAACCACGGAAAAGTATTGATACAAATCGTACATCTAACATTACTTTATGTGGGGAGAGGCTGGGTTCACAGGCACGGTTTCAAAGATAAGTCGTGAGGACTTGTACGTGGAGCATGACAGGAAGCAGGAGATACAAGAGGACTATTACAGATAAAATCGAGATGGCTTACTGATGAATGAATGTGAGCATTGAATAAATGTGACAATGAATGTGACTGGCCACAGAAATTCCGGACTGTGAACCCAAGTGAAGGCAAGTCTCAATTAGGAAAGAGTATGGAAAGGGCAGAACTAAGCATCCCAGTTCTTATTCATTGATGTTCTAATCAAATAATTCAGTTCTTTTTCCTGGGTTGCGGGTAGAGGTATGTGAGTGAGGGGCAGAGAGAAGTCAACAGCATCAGTCTAATTAAAGTCCTACAATACAGAAACAAGAAAGGGGAGCAGATTCTGCTGGTCCCAACAGAATAAGGGAAGAGGAGTATATTGGTGGAATGAGACTTCATACATGAAGGAGGTAAAGAATTTGGTAGTAAGAGCAGGGATTCATGCTGAGAGGACAAGATCCAGTTCTTTCAGATAGGATGCATGCCCGCACCCCATTAGGAATCTGCTCTCCATTAGAAGTGATTAATTTTGCTGCCTTTGAAAACAACACTTGGACCAAAAGGAAGGGTCCTGCTGACAGCTGTTATATGTTCAGCTGTCCCTGACATTGGCCCTTGCATTCTCAACATCTGGCTAAGAATGAATCTTCGTAAAAGAGTTCACCTCTTCCTTAACACCACCTTTAAGCAGCACGCGTGATCAGAGAATATAGCTGGAGCTAAGAGAGATGGCTCACCAGCCTAGTCCATCTGTTAAGGCCAGGGGGTTGAGTTTAACAAGTGGATTACAGGATTTTCTTTTTAAAGGAACCTTGAAAATCAAATGAACCACCCAACACATATTATGAATGAAGAGAAAAGCCCAAGAGATTGACTAAAGCTCTTGCTCTGATATCTAATTTTAAGACTATTCCCATGCTTTGTGCCATAAAAAGAAGCAAAAACTTTGCTTGCCTCTGCTCTTCATGCTCTCACTAAGAAGGTCCTAAAGTGTGATATAAGCTGGCACACGGTATTGTGGAAATCACTTCTGTGGAGGTCTGCCAAATGACTTGAGTGTTTTCATTTCAAATTCAGCCAAACCCAAGGAAATTCTTTGCCAAGTTTCTCAGGTCTCCGTCCTTTTTCTTGGTGCACTGAGTCATACACTTTCCAAGGCTGCTCTGAATACATCCTCCAGTGAAAGCAAAAAATATTGGCAGGGTGGTACAGCCAATCCATCCATATATACAGTGCAGTGAGAACACTTTCTGATTAATTTTTCATGCTTAAACCAGCCTTTAAGGTTTTCAGATACAACAATTCCTCTTTGTTCTCAGCAGTTGTGATTGTGCATATGGTAGGTACAACATTAAAAAAGCATCGCTCATACATTTCTTTTGTCACCTGCAAAGAATCTTTGGGCAATCATGGCTTCTTTCTGAGTGCAAGGAAATGTCTCCTATCTCCAAGGAAACACACCAAAGACAAAAACTCCTCCTCCACAAATAATCAATGAAATTCAAATATAGGCATAAAATGAAATAGAAAACTGAGATGCTGCTAAATGCATTAGGCACATTTGTGTGTTTCCAGAGCACCCATCTCTTGCTGTCTTCTCTCCCATAGCTGCTTTTTGGAAGGTTGGCTAGCACTGAAGAGTAACATCAGGGTGTACAGTACTGGGCTGTCCAATTTGTCTACTTTCAATTGCACTGTGGAAAAGCAGAGTTGTTTGTCCCTTCCGCCATCCTCCCCCACTCTGTCCCTTCCTACTCTATTCCAAACACAAAAATTCCTTATCATCTTTGTTTTTTGTGGTGTTTTGTCTGCTAGAATCTGATTGAAAAGTACTTCTGTTTCTCCCCTCCTTCTAGCCCCTGAAAACTGGCAGTCTTGACACTATTCTGACATTTCTAAACAACTCAGGCTCTTCCTGCCAACTTCCAGTTGCTCTCTAAACCTTTTTAATCCTGTAGAATGCAAACTAATCTACAGAGAGAAAGGCGCCAGGCCTGGTCTGGCAGCTGCAGCTAGGAATGTCAGAGTGGGGAAAATGATAAATACACCTGCCACGGAGAAAGGGAGAGACATGGTCAGGCTCAGCACCACAATAAGGTTATTTAATGTACAGAGATAGGCAGGACACTCTCCAGTACCCTTGAGTGAAAACTGCATGGAGGTAATTTGTTCAAAAAGAGAAATGACAGCTATTAATAATGTGCACAGTCTGGAAGGTAGCCGTGTTTGGGGAGACAGGAAAATAAGGAGCAGAAATCCTCCTGCATCCCCTCAGACCACTCTCAGGGGTTCTCAGTTGGGGTGACAGAAATTATTACTGTCTGTGATCTACATGCCTCCATGCCAGGGTAGAAGGGGAATGACTGCCTCTTACATGGAAGCAACTGGATTAAAGTAATATCAGGCTGGTCCAGAAGCAAAAGGGTCACATTGGGAAAATAGATCTTTCTGTTTTCTAAACTTCTCTCTGGTCCCAAGTAGTGTACTGCGAAAATCATTGAGTTTCCAGTTAGAGTTGAATTGGAAATTTGTGAATATGTTTCTACCATCTTTTTTTTCTCAATCAATCATGTCAGGTCGAGAGCATAAGAAACTATTTCCCCATATAAGATACCGACCCATGACTTGCTGTATACATGTGAGCACAGGCACACACATGCACGCACAAACACATACATACTGCTTCTAATCTTTTGTTTTCCAGTTAAAGGTAATATGTCTGGAGATAGAGACTTGGAAAAAATTACAGGTTACATAACTCCAAAATATCAGATAGAGGTCAGCAGGTATGCCTTTATCAAATTTTTCTAAGATTATAAACTAGAGGGCAGAGACTATATCACTTAACTTAATTTTAAACCTCCAAATGTGGAACCATGTATGGTTTAGATAGTTAGGGAGTTATTTGGATGACAATGACACCAGTGACAAGATAGTTTAAATTTGTTAAACTCAAATGAAATTATGATACAGGCAATTTAATCAATTTCTTAGAACAAAATGAGATTGGTTGATACACAAATGGATGATGACAGACTGAATACTGGGAACTAGATTGTTAGGCATCACAGGAATTTGACGTTAAATAAAAGCCAGTCTTTCATGTTTCATATAGACAAATTAACTAGCAACTAGATCATCATATGGAATCAGAAATTACAGATTTTTTTGTCTTTTCTTATACAGGGAATATAGCCATGATTATATCAAATTTACTGAGGTTAGAAATAATGGAGCTTCATGAATAATATGCACCAATTTAAAAAATAATTTGGCCTTGTAAAAAGCTAATAAAAATGTAACCTAATTTTCTATAATATTTTTTTCATGGACAGTGTTAAAGCCAAAAACTGCAAAAGAAATATGTGTGCAGGACTTTATGTTTCTGTTCTAAGCAGCTGATGGAACCAGTGAGTTGGCCACTGACGTCCACATAAACCAGCATCTGCTGCAGTATATGTGCAATTATTGCAAATTCTAGAACCAGATATTGTGAGACGGATCAATGCCGCATAGACGACAGGCTATTGAACTCTTTTTAATGCTTTCCATCTTTGAATTTTTCCAGAGATATTTTTGCTGAGAAAAACAAATCAACAGACTCTACACAGGGGGATAAAAAATCTTGAAAAAATATAATTAAAATATACGAGGTCTGTCCGCAAAAAGTCCAGCCATTGTTTATATAATGAGAAATGTTTGTGTGATATCAGTGTAACCTGGCAGCCAAGGAGGCTGACTAGAATGTGTATGAGTGAACAATGATGATTCACTGTACTAGTGATTCACTGTACCAGTCAGTGGCAGCAGTAGATACCATTGAATGAGCATGTGTACTGTGTGGCCATTGGATTCAAAATGACTGAACAAGTAGAACAACGAATCTGCATCAAATATAGCATTAAGTTTCAATATGCCTCTGCAGATACTATTCAGATGATTCAGAAGGCCTCAGCAATGGGCAATTGGTGATTGGCAGATTCATCACAATGCACCCACTCATATATCACATCTTGTGCAGAATTTTTTGGCAAAACATCAAATCACCCAGGTAACTCAGCACTGCTACAGCCCAGATTTGGCACCCTGCAACTCCTGGCTTTTCCCAAAACTAAAATCACCTTTGAAAGGGAAGAGATTTCAGACCATTGATGAGATTCAGGAAAATACTGTGGGGCAGCTGATGGCAATTGGGAGAACTGTGTGAGGTCCCAGCATGCCTACTTTGAAGAGGGGTGAGGTGTTACTGTCCTATGTACAATGTTTCTTGTATCTTCTTCAATAAATGTCTCTATTTTCATATTACATGGCTGGATACCTTATGGACATAACATTATTTTTCCCTTTTTATTGGATTTATGGGGGGTGACACTTGTTAACAATATTATACAGGTTTCAGGTGCACAATTCTATAATACATCATCTGTGCACCATATTGTATGTTCACCACTCCAAATCAAGTATAAATATATTTAAAATTTATATCATATTGGTATGAATATAAATATGAATCATAATATAAAACTGTGGACCAAAATTTATGGTATTCCCCAAGTCAAACTTGATTTTGTGAGTTTCAGGAAAAAAAGGAGACTAATCTTGAGACAGTTAAATGAGGGAGAGTTAAACTATCTTGATAGCAATAGTCCACGATCCAGAGAAGATAAATCCATCTCATAATACACAGTATTCAAAAAGTCAACAAGGAGGGTCTATGAAAGCTCTATCTGCAAATTGAATCTGTGAAATTTTCAAAGCATTGTATCAGAATTAAATAAGATATTTGTTAAAAAAATATCATGAAGCCCAACAAACTCAACTTAGAGGTACCATGCACTTATTAAACACCCAAACGAAGTGCTTAGGATACCTAAACAAAGCTTCAAAAGACAAATTTCACCAGAATTATCATGATATCTCATGCACATGTCTAGTGAGTCAAAATAATATATATCAACCTTACATGAATATATCTCAGCAATAATATTTAAAAATTAACCAGCAAAAAAGAGCATTTCATTTTAGGTCATCTGAATAGCTCAATGGCCTTCTGTCTACTAAGACAAGTTTTTTAAAATCATTCATAAAATTTTCTTTATCCAAGTTAGAAAGATATTCAGACATTCGCTGAAGAAATGATACTGCTCCAGAAATTGAGAACAGACATTAGGAATATCAAATACTTATTTCTGATTTATGAGTAATAACATATTCTCGAAAAGAATGTGTCATCATTCCCCTACCTGCTTCTTTAGTTTCATACCTCCTGCAGACTCCACACATTTCTACTGCACTTTTATTGAAGTAAGTTTGATCAATGACATCTTAAAAATATCAGGCAAATAATCATAAGACAATTTAACCTGAGTCAACATTTCCTCTTAATGACATAAGAATTTTAGTATAAACTTATTTATTTCTATTAAAAATAAAACAAATCATTCCTCATGTAAGACATAAAAGTTGACATAGAAGCAATAACAATCCATACAAGCTGTGTGAAATTGACAAAAATTCGATCTCACAGTGTCCATTGCAATAAGCAAATATTATATTCCTTTAGTTGAAGTTGATTCAAATCCATAAAACATGAATCTATAAAACCTAAGATTATACTGAAATAGTCTATTTAACTCAACTTACGTCAAAATAATTAAGAAACATATTATCCTCACAAACATATTATAGAGAGCAACAATAACTATCCATACGAAGTTTATAATTTTATAAGACCCGGAGCATAATAATAATCATTTTCTATTAAAAGCACAGGTCAATGATTCTCTGAAGAGCATTTTCCATATTCAGATATCACTAAAATAGGAGCAATTAGTTGCCATGGCCTTTACTCATCTCAGACATAGTGTTATTAATCTTTATCTACCTTACCCTTTTACTTACATAAATGTGTTATTTTTGATGTACAATAGACCGCTCTCAAGCTTTTATTTAGAATACACTCAAATGTTACTCCTCAAATGCTGCTCTGCATCTGTAGGTATGCAATCACTTCTTCCGTTACCTTGTTATTCAACTAGAATGGCCTCAGAAAGGGCTGTTAAGAATCAAAGGCGATTTAAGAGAAAATAATAACATGAGAAGACGCCTTTGATTTAATACCAAGTGAAAGAGTGGAATACACCTTGCATAAATTATAATTATATCAACATCTAGGTATGACATACACTTGAAAATACACAAGAACTACCTCAGTTGTGCAAAGTTAGTAAAACAGTATAATTTCTATTTTCTTCATCCTGCTGTTTAATATTTCCAGTTTGCCTTTTTTAGTGTTTATTATTTTATATATTTAGTCCTTTTCTTGAAAAATCAAAACCACTCTTACCCTCTGTGGTAACATGGAGATTATTATTCTAAACAAAGTAAATCAGTCAGAGAAAAAAATACTGTATGATCTACTTATATGTGGAATCTAATGAACAAAATAAGACCAGAGACATGGATACATGGAACAAGCTGACAGATCTCAGAGGGGACAGGAGTTGGGGGCACTGGAAGAGACTAGCCAAAGAATATATATGCATGTATGCACAGCCCATGGACACAGACAACAATGTGGTGAAGGTGGGGGAAGGTGGGGCTGGCTGGAGGGAGGTAAGGGTGGGGGCAAATGGGAGAACATGGGGGAACGTCTGTAATAGTGTCAACAATAAAAAAATAAAATAAAGCTCACAATACAACTCAAAAATACTATATCACATATTAAGGACATAAAATGTATAAAACTATATATAGAGATATCTGTAATAGTATCAACAAAAAAATAACTTTAAAATTAAAATAAATAAACAGCAATATATATGTATATATGTGTATGTGTTTATACGTATAAGGCAGGATTAATGTCTTTCAGTTTTGCCAGTTTTTGGATGATTTTGATTTTCCATCTTCAAAAAAGAGCTCAATAAAAATAGTAGTTTAAGCAGTTGGTTTTAAATATCTCCTCAACTGAAAGAAGAATAAAATATTTCATAAAATTCAACAAATAATAAAGATTTAATAGTTCCAAACATTAGAACCAAATGACAATGATAAAAAAATTGTCCAAATTTGTTTTTAAAACCAAAGAACAAAGTGATCAAGAAAGAACAATGTCTGCTCTGGCTGGTGTGGCTCAGTGAGTTGAGCACCACCCTGGGAACCAAAGGGTCGCTGGTTAAATTCCCAGTCAGGGCACATGCCTGGGTTGTGGGCCAGGTCCCCAGTAGGGAGCATGGAAGAGTCAACCACACATTGCTGTTTCTCTCCCTCTCTTTCTCCCTCCCTCCTCTCTCTAAAAATAAATAAATAAAATCTTTAAAAAAGAAAGGAAGAACAGCATCTTTATAAGATATTCGGAATCATAAGATCTTGAAACAGATAGTCCACTTTGCCACAGAAACAGTTAAAAAGTAAACAAACAATCACAGAAGCATTATAGAGAGTCAGTTATGTGTTTTAAAATCTATGGTGTGATAATGCTAATTCAATATGAAAATCTTTACAATTATCCATTGCAGTAAAATGGCAAATTAACCAATCTTTTATTATAAAAAGTGCCATTTTCACAAATTAATAAACACAAATCCATTATGGCAAATAAAGTTAATGGAAATATGCCATAGAAAGTTTAAAAATGTGACTTTGTAATGTGTTAATGCGTTCTAAAAAATCAGGACATCTTGGTCTGCTGTGTCATTATTCTGAAACTAGTCTAGGAAGAAATACAGAGTAATAACATCTAAAAAATAGAAACAAACAATATTTTATAAATTATCTTACAGTCATAACCCACTTAGCACATTCATATAAAATATCCTTTGAACAAAAAGAGTTGTTTACAACTGAGGATTTAGAAGGAGGAAGGATGGAGAGATTGTCATGTCTCCTCTGCATTGAGGTGATTGCACACGAAGTGTTCTCATCCTTCTCCCATGGACTCAACCACCTTCTCATCTGTTAGCTATAGCTACTACTGAATTTTTACTTCATTTCTTTAGAGGCAAAACATATGTTTGGGCCCCCAGCAAAGCAGGGATTAACAACAACAACAACAATAACAACAACAACAATAACAAAGCTTTGATTAACCTACCAAGGCTTTTGCATTTAAAAAAAATCTATTTTCTATGTTGTTCCATAAAATCTTTTATTGTTCAATTACAGTTGCCCCACATTTGTCCATATTGCCCTCCCTTGCCCTGTCAACTCTCCACAGTCAATCCCCACACAGTTGTCCATGCCCATGGGTCCTCTATACATGTTCCTTGACTTGCCCCTTTCCCTACTGCCCCTGATATTCCCTCTCTTCACCCTTCTGGTCACTGTCAGTTTGTTTTTTATTTCCATGCCTCTGGTTCTCTTTTGCTTGTTTGTTTGTTTGTTTGTTTATTAGGGTCCAATTACAGGTTAGATCATATGGTATTTGTCTTTCACTGCCTGGCTTAATTCACTTAGCATAATATTCTCCAGTTCCATCTGTGCCATCATGAAGGGTAGGAATTCTTTCTTTCTTTCTGCTGAGCAGTATTCTATTGTGTAAATGTACCACAGTTTTTTTGATCCACTCATTATTGATAGGCATGTAGGCTGTTTCTAGCACTTGGCTATAGTAAATTGTGCTGCTATGAACATTAGGGTGCATAGGTTCTTTTGAATTGGTATATCAGGGTTCTTGGGTATAATTCCAGCAGTGGAATCACTGGTTTAAATGGCAGTTTCATTTTTAGTTTTTTTGAGGAAATTCCATACTGTTTTCCACAGTAGTTGCACCAGTCTGCAATCCCACCAACAATGCACTAGGGTTCCCTTTTCTCCACAACCTCTCTAGCACTTGTTGTTTGTCGATGTGTTTATAATGGCTATTCTGACTGGTATGAAGTAGTATCTCATTGTAGTTTCAATTTCAGATATCCCACTCAGCAATATTTACCGACAAATCCTCTAGGGCAAGGAAAAAACAAATGGAATTACATCAGATTAAAAAGTTTCCACACAGCTAAAGAAAATATCATCAAAATTAAAGGGAACCAACCATATGGGAAAATAAGTTTGCAAATATCTCAGACAAAGGTTTGAGCCCCGAAATATATAAAGAATTCACACAACTCCACTCCAGGAAGACAAAAAATCCAATTAAAAAGTAGGCAAAGGACTTGAATAGACACTTCTCCAAGGAGGACATTCAAAGGGCCCAGAGACATATGAAAGGATGCTCAGCATCACTAGCCATCAGAGAGATACAAATTAAAACCACAATAAGTTACCACTTCACACTGGTCAAAATGGCCTTAATAAATAAATCAACAAACAAGAAGTGTTGGAGAGGATGTGTAGAAAAGGGAACCCTAGTACATTGTTGGTGGGAATGCAGACTGGTGCAGCCACTGTGGAAAACAGTATGGAATTTCCTCAAAAAACTAAAAATGAAACTGCCATTTGACCCAACAATTCCTCTGCTGGGATTATATCCTAAGAATCCTGAACACTAATTCAAAAGAACCTATGGTCCCCAATGTTCATAGCAGCACAATTTACAGTAGCCAAGTGCTGGAAGCAACCTGGGTGCCTAGTAAATGAATGGATCAAAAAACTGTGGTACATTTACATAATAAAATACTATGCAGCAGAAAGAAAGAAAGAAGGAGCTCCTACCCTTCATAACAGCATGAATGGAACTGGAGAGCATTATGCTAAGTGAAATAAACCAGGCAGTGAAAGACAAATACCATACGATCTCACCTATAAGTGGAACCTAATCAACAAAACAAGGGAGCAAAATATAACCAGAGACATTGAAATAAAAACAAACTGACAGTAACCAGAGGGGAAGGAAGAGGGAGATAATGAGGGAAGCTGATTGCTTTATCAGAGCACCCTTGTATGTTATTAGCTGTTTCTCCCTTGCTGGTCTTAGGATTCTGTTTCTCAATTTTGCCATTTTAATTTTGATGTTTCTTGGACTAGTCTTCTTTCTGTTTATCTTGATTGGGACCCTCTGTGCTTCTTGGACTCATGTGACTTCTTCTCTCATCAAGTTAGGGAAGTTTTCTGTCATTGCTTTTTCATACAGGATTTCTATCCCTTGCTCCTCTTCTTCTCTTTCTGGTATGCCAATGATATGAATATTATTACATTTCATGTTGTTGTGCAGCTCTTTTAACCCCTTTTCATTTATTTTTAGTCTTTTTTTTTTAATTTTGTTGTTCTCTATGGCAATTTTTTTTTTTCTACCTTGTCCTCTTGCTGGCTGGTTCAATCCCCTGCTTCATCTAGACTGCTTTTGATTCCTTCTACTGTGTTTTTCATTTCCGATATTATATTCTTCATTTCCTCTTGACTCTTTATTGATAGTTTCTACATCCTTTTTTATGCTGGTGTAGTTCACAGTAAGTTCCTTGTAGCTTTACTTGCATTCTTCATACTTCTCACTCAGCTCATTGAGTTTCCTTATAACCATTGTATTGAACTCAATGTCTAATAATTTACTTGCTTCTATTTCATTTAGCACTCTCTCCAGGGACTCTGCCTTCCTTTTCCATTGGAGGTTGTTTCTTTGTCTCCCCATTTTAGGTGATTCTTCTTGTTTGTTTCTGCTTCTTAGATTGATGTTCTTTGACTCCCTGTCTTCATGATGTGACCTTCCGTTGTAGGAAATCTTTGTGATTCAGCGGCACAGTCTCCTTGATCTTTTGAACACGATGCTTTGGTATGCCCTTTATGCCATTTATGTGGGCTATCTGGTTGTAATTGGGTTTCAGTTGTCATTGGATTATTCTTTGGTGGGTCCTTTCCTCTGGCTGATTGACTGAGAGTCACTCCACCCACTGTGTTTTGTGTGCTGTTGTACAGGTGCTGCTAGAACAAAATCAAACAGCTCAGAAAACAAACCAACACCCTCAAAAATAATCCCTACCCACAATCTCACTATCAATAGCAAATGAGCCAATATTAATAATGGTATAAAGAGATTAAGACTATTATAAGAAAGAAATAATGAATATGAGATGACTAACTGAAAGAAAAATGATTTTGAGAGGGTAGAAGCAGGAGGAACAATAAGAATAAAGAATAGAAACAAGGTGAAGAGGAAGAAATTTTACATTGTAAATAAAAATGGAAAGGAATAAGGCATAATGGAGTAAGAGAAAGGAAGCATATAGTATTAGGTTTAAACATAAATTTAAAATATATATATATAGTGAGAGAGAGAGAAAAATTAGGAACCAAATTGGAGAAAAAATCCACCACAGCCCTATCAACAACAAAGGAGCAAAGATTAATATAGGTGATATGGAAACAAGAGGAAAGAAGAGAGAAAGAAAGAAAGAAAGGCTTAAAAGGACTTCCAGAGGAAAGAAATGATTTTGAGGAGATAGAGGGAGAAGGAATACTAAGAGTGAGGAATGAAAACCAGGCTAAGACAAGAAAAAATTAAAAATTAAAACAAAAAAAAGAAAGGGCAGTAGGAAGGCAAAATAGAGGAGAGGGGAATGGTCAAATTTGAGATTTGAAATACAAAAATAGTGAAAATCTAGAAGTAAAATTAAAGAAATATAACAACAACCACCATATCCACAACTGGTGAGCAAAGATTAATAAAAATGGAGAGAAAATAAGGGTATTTTAAGAATGGAAAAAAGAATGTGAGATGACTAATGACAAGAAAAATGGTTATGAGAGGCTGGAGAGGGGAGAAATAGTAGGAGTGCAAAATGGAAATATGTCATAGAAACAGAGAAAATAAAATTTAAAATGAAGTAAGCAGACACCAGAAGAGCGTAAAATGGGGTAAGAGAAGGTGGAAGCAAAATATGAAATTTTAAATAAACTATAATATAAAAATTAGTGACCCAATAGGTACAAACTTGAAGGACAAGAAATGAATGCTAAAAAGCTCCACAGGAGAGAAAATAATGCAAATCATGAAGAAGAGGGCAGTGGAATTTGTCTCAGTAGAATTCCATGTTTACCACTGTCTTCTCTTTCTGGATCTACCCCTGGTGGTGTAAGACGGTGCCCCAGTCTGGCCCTAGGCAGCCTGTTTGAGGCTACCAGCAATCCACAGTCTGTGGCTGTCTCCTTCAGTTGTTAATCCAGTCAAAATGTAATCAGCAGTCAGGCTCATGCACCACAGGGTGGGGCAGAGTAATTCCTGCTGGCGGGGCTATTGCCTCCCCTCAGGCTGATGCTGCCTGGAGGGGAGTGGCCCACCTGAGCAAGGTGGCTCCTGCCTTATGGGGAATGACTCAGCACAGGGATCCTGACAGCTGCTCCCTCAGTCCTCTCCCAAAGTCACCATCCCCAGGCTCCTCAAACATCTCTAGTCCCCTCTGCTCCCCCTTTGCTGAAGCCCAGAATAAGTGGCTGCAAACAAAATTTCATGTGCTGGCCTTTTAAGGGACTCTCCGTGTTTCCAGCTGTCTCCCTCTCAGACAGAAATCCTTTCCACAGCTGGATGTCATCTGGGAGCCCAGCTGGGAGTTTAGAGCCCACACTTCTGAGAAGGAACACCTCTGGCCATTGAAATTTCCCTCCAGCACTCCAGCTGCCACCGTGGGAGCCCAGCCAGCCCTCTCGCATCTTCTCTGCACTCTGTACCAGCCACGTTGCAGTGAAGCAGTTTCTTCTCTGTCCGTGGTTGTAAGGCTTCTCTCCAGCTACTGTTCAGTTGGTTATTCAGGATGATTTCTCTGAAATTTATTTGTAATTCCAGATTGGTTCTGAGAGGAGGTTAGTGTAGCTTTCAACTACTCCTCTGCCATCTTGGGTCCTCCCCTAACTTTGGTAATTTTAAAAGTAAAGACCAAGATACCCAGTTTAAGATCCAGTATATAAAGAGCTGGTAAATTGTCATTCCCAACCTTACAACAAGAAAAAAAAAAAAAAAAAAAAAAACTGAGCTAACTAAAAATCAATGATTTTTCTTGAACAAACCCAAGAACCATAGTTGTGGGATAAACCACCACTCTGAAGTCTAAAGAGACAGGTGTATCGACAGAGATATAGCTTCTGCTTATCTGGAGCAGACACCACTGAATTGATAGCTGGTAGGAACAGGTGAATGACTATTTTGATAAATTGATAGAGACAGAGTTAAGACTAGGTGAGTGTGAAAAATTATTGGGAATAGCAGTCTTAGGGAAGTGCCACAGTTATATGTTTTCACTCTAGAAACCCCACCAAGACCTCATGATGAGTGTTTGAGAATGATCTTCATGGTCCAGGCTCAGGGAAGACAAGAGTAGCAATCTTAAAATGTACATTGAGTCGACCCACTAACGAAAGCCTGGTTTCCAGGGAGAAGGGATTCACCAGGAGGCAAACTACAAAACTTATCCCAGTTCATGAAAGAGAATCCCACCCAACTCCAGCCTTCCTGACTCCCTTAGGGAACAAAAATGTCAACAGGCTACTAAGCTTCAAGTAAGTAGATTGGGAAAGCTGCAGTCAGAGAGAGGAAGAGGAATATCAGGGATAAAGCTTTACTCTGGGGGAGGAACAGAAATCCTTGTGAAGGGAAGACAAGGGCCCACTGAAGAGACTGAGACAATGAGAGGATTAAAGAACTCCCCCTACTGCTTTGCATCCTGCCACAGCACCAAGTCTCCAAAATAATAATAACAGTTGATGACAGCTGAAAGACTGTCATAGTTATAGTTGGGGGCTTCAACATCCCTGTCAGTAATTGAAAGATCAAGCAGGCAGAAAATCAGTAAGATAATAGATAACCTGAATAACACTATCAATCAACTTGATCCAATTGACATTTATAAAATACTTTATTCAACAGCAGCAGAATACACAGTCTTCTAAAGCTCACATGAACATTCACCATGATAGACCACATTTTGTTCCATAAAATTCACCTTAATAGATTTAAAACAATAGAAATCATGCATAACATGTTCTCAGGCTACATTAGAGTTGTTAGAAAGCAAGAACAGAAAACAACTGGAATATTCCCATATATTTGGAAACTAAACAACACACTTCTAAATAACATGGGCAAAGAAAAACCTCAAAGAAAGGTAAATAAATAGTTTGAACTAAATGAAAGTAAAACTATAGCCTCAAAAATTTTGGAATGTAGCTAATATTATTTAATAATAATATTAATAATATTAGAAAAAAGGCATATCTATAATCAATAATCTTAGCTTTCACTTTAGGAATGTAAAGAAAGAAGAGAAAATCAAACCAAAGTAAAGCAGAAGAAAAGAAATAAAATTTAGAGCAGATCAATGAAATTGAAAATGAAAAAGATTAGGAAAAATCAATGTACTCAAGTATTGCTTCTTTGAAAAGATGAACATCAATGATAAATCTCTAGCCAGGCTAACTGAGAGGAAACAAAAAAAGAACACCAACATACTGGGAATCAAAGAATGAGTAATCACTATTGACCTCATGGAAAGTAAAAGGAAAATAAAGGAAAACTACAAACAACTTTATAAACATAAATTTGGCACTTGTGATGCAATGAACCCATTACTTGATACTGCAAACTTACTCAGGAAAATAGATACCTGGATAGTGTTATATATGACATTGAGAGAAGAATTTAAAATCTTCCAAAAAATAAAAACAACTGTTGTCCCAGTTGGTTTTAATGGTGAGTTTTATCAAACATTTACAGAAAAATACTTTAATTCTACACAATCTTTTTCCAGAATACAGAAAAAAGTGTACCTCGCAACTCATTTATGAGACTATCATTACCCTAATAGCAAAATCAAATAAAGGAATAGAAGAAACGAAAACTGGAGACCAATTCCCCATGATGACAAGGACAAAAATCTTTAATAAAGTACAAGCCACTCTAATCTAGCAGATGAGGATAAGGTGCCAGGACCAACGTGAGTTCATTCCAGAAACGCAAGGCCGGTTCTACATTTAAAAATTAATCAACTTAATTGATTATATTAACAAACTAAGAAAAAAACATGAGCATATAAAAAATTCAGAAAGATCATTTGATAAAATCAAACATTGATTTGTAATAAACTTTTTTAAAAAACTAGGAATAGAAAGGTTATCCATGACATAGTAAAGGTTATATTAAAAAAAAATTACTACAGGTAACAGAATACTTAAGTATGAGAGGCTGAACAGTCTCCTACTGATAATAGGAACAAGGCTAAGATGTTCTTTCCTTCCATTACTATTCAACTTTTTACCAGAAGTCATAGCTAGTGAAATAAAACAAAATGAAGAAATAAAACTGAATTCTCTTGCAGATGACATAATTGTCTATGTCAGTGATTTATAACCTTTCATCTCATGGAACACATAAACTAATTACTAAAATTCAGCAGCACACCAAAAAACATTTTTGCCAATCTTACCAAAAAATATGTATAAACTTAATTCATTTACCAGATAGCTATTGTTGTGTTGGCTGTTGTCATATATTTTTTATATAACAATATAAGGAAAAGAGGTCAGTGCCCCTGGCTAAATAGTCAAGTATTGTATGTTTAAAACATTCTTGCAGCACACCAGTTAAAAATTGCTGGTCTATATAACAACTCCAAATAATGTACTTTTTAAAAAATCCTGATAATTTATATGCACACTAAAACTCTGTATTCTTACTCACCAACCACATTTTGTTTTTGACAATTCTCAAAAACAAAATATCACAATTTTTACAATTCTACTTTACTAACAAATTATTATAGTTATAATTATTTTTACTTTTTGTTTTTTAACCTTCAATAAAAGACTTCAAGGACCTGCAATAACTTTTTTCCAGCTTTTATGTTTTCTAAAAAAGAACAAATTTGGAGGACTCTGATTCCCCAATTTCATGACTTATTTAAAGTGACCAGAATCCGGATAGTGATACCTGCAGAAAAAAACGCATTAATAAGTACAACAGAATGTAGAGGCTAGAAAAAGACCCACACGAATCTAATCGATAGATTGATTATTTTCCAAAGGTGCAAAGGCAATGCAATAAAAAAGAGTGTTTTGACAGTTCGAGGGACATCCCACAAAGTAACTGTCCAGTAATCCTTAAAACTGTTAAGTTCTTCAAAACCAAAGTAAAGGTGACAAATTTTCCACCTCGAGGAGCTTAAGAAGCATGATGATTAAATACAGGGTTGGGGAAAAAGTGGGTTTACAGGTGTGAGTATATAAAATAATACAATAATAAATAATAATACAAGAAAAAACTGTGTTTTGGGTACTTACAATTGTAAATCTACTTTTGCCTTACCCTGTATAACATGATATCCTGGAAAAGCAAAAGGATATTCAGGAAACATAGTGATATTTGAATAAAGTAGAGTCTTTAGTTACGATAATATATGAACATTGATTCATCAGTTGCAACAAATGAACCAAGTAATATCAGGAACAGAGAGAACTGGCAGCTGAGTGTAGAGAAACTCTGATATTTTTGTAACTTTACCAAAAAAAAAAGCATGAAAAACATACTAGCTTGCCTCAACTGATCCAGGTATTTTTTTTAATGTGTCAATGTAGCAATCTATATTTGTTTGACATTAATTTTTATTCTTTCCTGAGTGCTGGGTTCATAGTAATCACTCAATAGCAGAGTGTGCTTCCTTAACTTCCCAGACTAAAAAACTATCTATCTATCTATCTATCTATCTATCTATCTATCTATCTATCTATCTATCTATCTATCTAATGTTATTTTAAGAGAAAAAACCTACAGGCACTGACAAAGTGGAACCTCGTCATCATTGCATTCATTTAAAAGCATCTTTTAAGATTTGGCTTATTTGAAAACAGAGAAATTAATCTCTATTAAAGAATGATGGCGTAGAGGCCAGAACCATGTTCTTTCACAAAACTTTCTTTTTGATCCCATCACACTCACAATTAAAGGCACGGAACACTTTTAAAGGGGAGAAAGCAAAAGAATGATACAAGTGAGTTTACAAAGTTGCTGAGTTGAAGTGTTCAGGAAGGCCTTTCAATTACAAAATTAATCCTGGGGTAGAAGACAATTACAGATCCTGGAGCTCATGTCTGAGAAACTTCTTTTTCCCTGGAGCTTAACCCTGTCATCAAGAGGCAGCTGTTCTCACTAAGTGGCTTCCAGTGGCTGAGGTAAATCGAGGAGTTATAGGTTTCACCTGCCTCAACAAAATTCTCAGTTCTCAAGGGACCAAAAAGAATTAGGATTTCAGTGCATATAATCACAGAATAATTGAATAATTCAAGTGGTCAAGCTCAATATGCAGATACATTTCAGGAACATTTGTCCCAAAATTTCATATGGACTGCAGGATACTTAAAAATGGTCAATTCATTAAGAGTTTCTATTTTGCCAGTCTGGAAAAAAATAGAAAATAAAAAAGAAAATCAGCTTCCAAATCTTTCATGCACAATCAAATGTGGGAGTACTGCCCTTTAGAAGGGGCAGGAGTAGGAAGTCACAAATCTCCATGTATTGCTAATGGTATTAGCACAGCTGGCTTCTATTTTAAACTTGGAGATCTTGCTAGGATCTTTCCTCTCGTAGCTCACCTCCTTTTATGACCATTTCCTTTATGGGAACAGGGTATCTGTTGAATGAAAATAAGCACGGAAGGGAGTTTTCAGAATGGATTAGAAATTTCTCAGTTTATATGGTGCATTGTATTTTCATTTCCTAGTTATATACTTCAGATGCTTACATTTAAACATTTTATAGCTTCCTCTTTTAAAGCCCTCTCTCTTTTAGTGGTTAAGTACCTCCAAGCCAAGATCTTACATTAAAGCAGAATCTAATTAGACCTTTCAATTCAGACAGGCTGCTGAGCTCTTTTAGTTCCATTATAGAAACGTACAGTAAAACCTCTTTTTCCCTCTCTGTGGTGAAAATAGCAGTTATCTTCAAGAAAAAAAGGAAAAGATGTCCCACCTCAATTTAGTGCAAGGCACAAGCAGGTGACCCTGCCTCTTTGTCCTTCCACTTAAGAATGAAGGTGATTTTCAAATTTTGAGGCAGAAACTGGCAGTGGAGATGTGGAGAGTGTGCTGTTGCTGATTTTAAACACTTAAATACACCACATCTAAAATGCCTTCACATTAAAAGCATGAAAATTGCAGTAACCACTTCAATAAGCAAGTAGTTTAAAAATAATTTCTGGCACCATGTATACGAGAGGATATTCAGAGGGAAAATGAGTTAAGAAAAACAGTGTGTAGTTTCAGAAAAAAGAAAGCATAAGATTCTAAATATTTTTTGCCAATGTGTATCTTTGAAAGTAATGTCATTTTAAAAAAAAGAACTAGGTATTACCTAGAGTTTATATTGGTTCCTAGTCTACAGTTGGCATTGAGTGAGCTTTGAGAAGAGGGTAGAAAAAAACATTATAACAGGAATTGCTACCATCAATATCAGATGAAGCATGTCAAGCTTCCAACCAGGAACTAGAAAGACCTGGGCACGCACAGGGGGGAAAGAAGAAAATTCCAATACGGTTCAATCAAAATGGCTTACATCACTTCTGAATGAAATAAAGTTGAAGATGATGCTCATATAGGTGGCGTGGTAGATAATGAAGAGTAGACACAATGCCCTCCGACAGTATCACAGCACCAGAGGGGCCGTAAAGATGATGCACCTTATCCTGTGACACTGAGCATTATTTAGAAAAAACAACAGCAACAGAAGGTCAGATTCTATCTTTACCCAGCGATGTTAATAGACTAGACGTCTCCTACTGCAACCGTGTAGTAATTTGCTCCATTCCTGCGTTGAGCAGTGACAATCTTGTAGAGCATTGATGAATTATGTTTCTCTTTATCATGTACTTGAATGCTGAAAAATACACCTTTTAAAAATTATTCATAATTGTTTCAAAGCTGTGGTGTGCTTTAAAAGAGCAGAGCTACCACTCTCATTATCTAAGCCAGATATTTATAAATTTCACAGAATCAAGTTGCTCTCAGTGTTTGATGAATACACTTGGAAAAATAGTTACATACCTTTGGATTGCAAGTCCTCATTTTGGCAAATTACTTACATATTTTCTCACCTCCCTTGGAATCAGGTAGAAATGAGGAGATGAGAAAAAGTGTTGGAGCATGGATTGAACAGTGGCTAAGTATAAGCCCAATTAGGAGGACACCAGGAATTTTTTAGTGACCACTCAACCCCCTCAATCCTCCTCCAATGGTTTACGAACTCTTGTTTAGTCAGAGACCTTATTAAAAATCAGTCTTACTGGAAGCTCGTCATGTAGAACAGAGGAGTAAGTGATTCATTCGGGTAAGGCAGAATGGTGTGTTTGGACGGTGTGGTGGAGAGCCGAGGTGACGAGATGCTTCTCAAGATCTGGAGACAATTAGGAGCATATTTGAAAACCACTTCCCACTTCCACCCTAGCAACTCACCTCCACCTTTCCATTCCCTGCTGGAAATGAGCACCTAACACTCACCCCATGTTTTTTGCTGTAGTATTTCCTGTGGAACAAGGCACAGTGACAAGATACCACATATGCCCCAAAGTATTTTTGTTCCAATATGTAAAGATATGGAAACCCTAAAACAAGATACATCAAAGAGTAGTATATCAATGGAGATAATCATATATGCCCAATGTTTATAGCCCACTTTTCTCTTGCAGCTGTGAAATCTATCATTAACACATGATTTTAACTTTGTGAATATTTGGGTCAAGAGAGTCAGACAAAAAACAAGAGAACACAATGGTCATTTTCAGTGATTGAGGTGAGTAAAAAAGTGGCCATTTTTTTTTAAGTTTTCATGATGCAATGGGAAGAACAGAGGATTCAGTAAAAAACACCTTGGTTCAAGTCCTGATATTCATATATAATGACTGAGTGGTTATTTACAAGTCATTTATTCGCTCTGAATTTCAGAGTTGTTTCTCTAAGATGAAAACAAGAGTTGAGCTGGCCTTCTAACATCATCTCAAAAAATAGCTGAGATAGCACAATAAGGGTGCAGCATTCTGCGCCACAAGCACATTCCCGAGGACTTCACATCCTTCATGTCTCCAAAGTATAACATGGACAACGATGGTCTCTATTTAGGGTTGCCTACTAATGTGCAGACCTCATGTTCCAATAGTAAAAACATGGTCTAAAGTTCACTTGATCCAAAGATCCACCTGAGGCTTACTAAATTTTTTATTTGGAAAGATTTGGAGGGGGGGGAGAATTAGGTTTTTTGCCAGTGATAACAAATGCTAAAAATTGTGAGTATAGCATTTTTTACATTCATCACTTCATTTTCTTAAACTCAGTTCAAAGTCAGTATTTCCATGTACATAGCACAAAGTGGGCAAACTAGTGTTATTGGTGATGTAAGCAGGATAAGAAGATAAGACACCCCCCATAAGCCCAACTGTTCGCCTTGATGTATCACAGAAGTGCCTTTTTTCTAATGTATGAATAAATATTTCTGTATGTAGGCTTAGACTATCGGTCTGAATGACCACCTGTGCAAGACCCTACCTTAAGCATGGAATCTTTAAAAGAATTAGAAAGTTTTGCTTGCTTTTTTGTTTTTGTTTCTGTTGCTATGGTTATTTCTCCTCCTCAGTTACAAATGATATTATAAGATACTTTAAGATTGGAAAGAGGTATATAGATGAATATAAACTGTGAGAAACATGCAGTTTTTGGTAGCAGGAAGTTAAATAGAATTCTTTGTCAGAAGGCCGTAGTTAAAGCGCCACAAAGTCTGCTCTACTTAGCAGTTTATTTGTCAATAACCAAAACTTTCAAAAATGTCAATATACTGGAAGAAAATGCTATAAAGACAATGCCCAGGTGTACCATAAAATTATTTTAACATGTGTTATTCATTCTTATAAGGTCAGTGATAAAAATATTCATATTTCTATACTTTCAGACACCATGATTTATTGCTGCAGAAACATTCATGTAATTCTTGAAAATAAGTTATTAATGCATTTCGACAAGTACCAAATTTGCCATTTCATCCATTAAAAAAAAAAACAAACATTTCAGTAGGATCTGGCCAATTGGATTTCCTTTCAAATGAGGAAATGGATTGCTTACCCTAGAAAGCTGAGACTTAGATGTGCCACATAAAGTCGTGGTCCAGTCAGAGGAGATAGTAAAAATGAGAGGGATGAGGGTCAGTGGTAAAGTCAATAACCGCATTGTGGTTAATGTCCATATTTTTCTTTTCTAATTTTGCCCAAATTCATTTTTCTTTCCTTTTAGGTTTGGATGGAAAGGCCAGCTTTAAAGAAGATGATTATACCTTTCAAGGGTCTACCCTGAAAATTACTATAATAGGAACAGTTAGAATGGCATTTATTTAAAGATTTTATTTATTTATTTTTAGAGAGAGGGGAAGGGAAGGAAAACGAGGGAGAGAAACAGCAATGTGTGGTTGCCTCTCGTGCCCCCTGCTGGGGATCTGGCCTGCCACCCAGGCACGTGCCCTGACTGGCAGAACACTACTGACAGAGAAAACACGTGCTCGACACTGTGAGAGGACTCTCCCCCTCGTCCCGCTAACCGCTTCTACTACTCTCCTCATCCCTCCCTCACCTCCGGCCAGGTTGGCCTCCTTGCTGTTACTCACATTCCGTTGTGTGTCATTTTAAAGCCTTTGCATTGGTTCCTCTCTCTTCTTGCAAATTCCTTTCCCCCCAAATGTGCAGGCCTATGTCTTTAACTTTCTAACTTCTTTGAAGTCTTTCTAAATGTCACCTTTCAATGATGTCTAAACTGAACACCCCATTTAAAATCGCAACCTCCACTCCAAATTTGTGGAGAGACATATATTCACAGACTTAAGATGCCCACCAAATTTCGAATAAGACGTAAAATAAAAAACACACCTACACATATTATCCTGAAACTGATGAGACCAAGACAAAAAGATGTTAAAAGTTCCCAAAACTACGTAATAATAGGTGAAAATTATATTAAAAAGTAAAGACTTCTTAATTGAAACAGTGGAACCCAGAAACCTTTGAAGAGTAAAAGATCTAAAACAGAACAAAACAAAAAACAACTGTCAATGCAGAATTCTATACACAGCGAATATATCATTCAAACATTAAGATCAAATACATTTTCAGATACTGCTGCCTATAGAACTATACTACAAGATATAGTTAAGGAAGTTTTTTAGGCTGAAGCAAAATAATGACAGATGAACACTCAGATCAGCTGGAAAGAATAAAGAGCACTGAAAATGATAAATACATGGATAAATATAAACTACTATTATTTTCCTTTTAATTTAGAAAATATACTCTGTCATAGTTTATTCAGATTGTGCCCCAGTTTTCCAGGATGTTCTTTCTGCTTCCCTGTATACTACCAGGAGTAGCCGCTTGCACTTTATTTATTTATTTTTTAAATATGGGACATTTCACAAGCTATCCATGAGCAGGGGCCATGCTAATCTTCTATGTATCATAGCAATTTCAGTATATGTGCTGAAGCCAGCCCAGCATTCTGTACTTTAAATATCTGTTATGATTTTTTAATCTAAAAAAGCCTCTTTCTAAATTCTAGTCATGTTGGTGTTTACTCAGCAGCAATTCCCAATAAAACAAACTAACAAATAAACAAATGGTATCTCTAGTCAGAGAAATATATGTTTGTTTAAGTCCCTTTGGACACATAGTTTTCCTAGAAACGTGTTGCGGATTTCAACCCACAAAATCCGTGGGGGGGATCACCCTGATCTCGTGAATCAATCTCACCCAGAGACTCGCTTGGAGAAAAGAATCCGGCAGCCACGGGTCTTTTCCTCCATCTTGGGCAAAGGCCCCGTTGGTAGCTCAGCCGGGCTTTTTATTAGAAGCCTTAGGACACATTTACATTGGATTGATTATCCATGGCTTATGCAGAACAGGGGTAGGTTTACTCATTAACAGAGCATTAGGATGTAAATTCAGGTCCGGTGGCAGACAGGACCAGGGTATATATTAAACAGGAGACAAGTAATCTGAGGGTGAGCTAACTAGGGCTGTTAACTTTTAGGACTATAAAACATTGGGGCAGTGATCTATTAACTTAAGCTTCCTGACTTTGGGGAGGAAGAGACCCAGCAAGTTAGAATCTCTTAAGATACATTTTTGCCAAATTCCTATTAGAGAATTCCTATTCCACAGACATGATCCACACTTGCCCACACGGGAATGATTTTTCTTCACGCGGAGCCGTGCTCTGACACACGTGATTCCCGAAACTTGCGTGTTTTCACGCATGTGGAAAGAACTCCCACAGAAATGTTTCAAGACTTTTATAATGGACCTCAAAACAAAGGACATAAGTAAAAAGGCACAGAGGTGTGTGTCTCTAGTATCTGGTGGTTTATAATGCTGGTGGCTGTAATAAATAAGCCTTCAAATCTCCATGCCTTAATACAACTTTATTACTCAGTCACGTTGAGACCAGTGGGTTAGGATAGGGAAGAACTACCCGTTCATGTTCATTCAGGAAAGTAAGCTGACAGGGGCTTTTTCATCTTCAGCCAGAGAAGCGTCTAAGGTCACCCTTTGCTTTCACATCCAGTAAAAAAAATAACATAATAAAATTGGGTTCTTCTTCCTCTAGTCTCTACAGAGTCATGATTTTTTTTAAAGAGACTAAGGAGAAGAAAAAAATAGACATGAGGTAGGTTTATTATAAATGTTGAGCTTTATAAGCTGCCCTAGGTCAGAATTTCCATAATAACCCATCTCATTTATATCCTTCTTTAATACCAACAATGCTTTCTCAATCCAATTAGTCTACATAATTGAAAGTGCTCATATATATCTGAGGTAAGCGGATGGTTGATGGACAGTGGGGAAGCCAGGATGATTAGAGTGAAGGGCATCACACAAGCTAAACAATAAATGAAAGACAAATTGCACCAGCACTAAGATATGAAGACAAATTATAAAATTGATAAAGAAGAAAATAAAGCATGAATATATTAAATAACAGTGAGATTTTAGAGAAAGAGGACTCTTTTATTGGGTAAAGATCAGCTAGATCTTTTAAACTTATGGTTCAGTAGTTTGGGTGTTTTTTTTAATATAAAATAGTTGACTTATGTCAGCCACGTTCAGTTCCCAAACTCTCTCTCTCTCTCTCTCTCTCTCTCTCTCTCTCTCTCTCTTTCCCTTTAGGCAATGTCCTCTGATGTCTTTGGGGAAAGTCTCTAGACCTTTAAGGGCGGTATTTATAAACCACTGACTGATACATAACCTATGACATTCTGTATATAATGTCCTTATCAGAACGCCTACTGCCACTACCATTTTTTTACTTTTTTTTTTTACTTTATTGTTATTCAATTACAGTCGTCTGCAAACTCTCCCCTCCCCTCCCCCTCCAATCCCACCTCCCTTCCCTGCCTCCCTCTCCACCCTTGGTTCTGTCCATGTGTCCTCTATGGTGGTTCCTGAAGACCCTTCTCCCCATTGTCCCCTTCCTCCTCCCCCCTGGCTGTTGTTAGATTGTTCTTAATTTCAATGTCTCTGGTTAAGCTTTGCTTGCTTTTTGCTTTTGTTGATTATGTTCCAGTTAAAGGTGAGATCATATGGTATTTGTCCCTCACTGCCTGGCTTACTTCACTTAGCATAATGCTCTCCAGTTCCATCCATGCTGTTGCAAAGGGTATAAGCTCCTTCTTCCTCTCTGCTGC